>JAJPUD010020965.1:0-23816 GCA_023553655.1 Myrmecobius fasciatus | reverse complement strand
AATGGCTGAATAAATTATGGTATATGAATATTATGGAATATTATTGTTCTGTAAGAAATGACCAACAAGATGATTTCAGAGAGGCCTGGAGAGACTTACATGAACTGATGCTGAGTGAAATGAGCAGAACCAGGAGATCATTATATACGGCAACAACAGTACTATATGACAATCAATTCTGATGGACATGGCTCTCTTCAACAATGAAATGTTTCAAACCACCTCCAATCGTTCACTGAAGAAAGCCATATACACCCAGAGAGAGGGATGTGAAATGTGGACCACAACATAACATTCTCATACTCCTTGATTGATGTTCGCTTACATTGTGTTTCCTTTATCTGATATATCGTTTGTGTAGACAAGATTTTTCTTGCACAACAATGACAAGTTTGGAAATATGTATACATATATTCGATTTGCCAATATTTTAACATAATTAACATGTAGTGGATATCCTGCCATCTAGGGGAGGGGTGGGGAGTAGGGGGAAAAATTTGTAACGGAAAGCTATGTAAGGGTTATTGTTGAAGAATTACCCACACATATGTTATGCAAATAAAATAAATAAATAAATTTAAAAAAAAAGATATTTGCTTGCATTGTGTTGCCTTTCTCTGATTTTCTTTTTTTTCTTGCATAACTTCTCAAGCATTTCAACATTATTAACATGTAGTGGACTTCCTGCCATCTAGGGGAGGGGAGGGAACTGGGGGTAAAATTTGTAATGGAAAGCTTTGTAAAGATCAATGCTGGGGAACTACCCATACATATGTTATACAAATAAAAAGCTTTAATAAAAATAAAAAAAAGAAAAATGAACATTCTGGCAAATGATATCTGGATTCATAGTTTTTATGATCAAAAATAGACAAACCAAAAATCAAACTCTAAAACACAAACAATTTAGATATGCTGAAATTTGAAACAGAAAGCTTTATCTATCATGGTGGGTGTTTTGGTTTATTTAATCTAAATTTGATTGTATTTTTAGTTAGTACTATGTCTTTTTTTTTTTTTTTTAACTTTCTCTCCCACCCTCACATCACAGTGTAAGGCTAGCGGCTTTTCTATCTGATGGAAAAGATTCTCTTGGCGCTTTGACATCATTGGATTCTTCCACAGAATATAGTATCATCAGAAATTTGCTTCTTCCTCTCCAGATTTGCCCTCTCCTTCCACTCTTACCCATTGCCCCCACATCTTCTCCTCTTAATATCCTTAACTTCCTTCAAGAATGGGTCAAATGCCCCTGTCATTTTTTGACCTGTCATTGAGCCCTTCCCCCACTTCCAACTAGTGCCCTCTCCCTCTCGTAAATTATTTTCTACTTATTTTTGTGACGGTACATAATGACAGCAATATTCTAAGGATGATAAGTTGGGAAAGACTGCTCTGATCAAGGCAATCATGCAAGACAATTCCAAAGGACCCATGATGAAAAATGCTATCCACCTTCAGAAAAAGAACTCATAAACTCTCACTGCAGATTGATATATGTTTTAAATTTTTTCTTGGTTTATGTATGTTTTCTTTTGCAATATGGTTAATATGAAATTTTTTTTATGTGATTTCACATATATAATCAATATCATATTGCTTGCCTTCTTAGTAAGTGAGAGAGGAGCAAGAGGGAGAGAAAGAATCTGGAATCCAACTTAAAAAAAAACCCTAAATGCTTAAAAAGAAACACATGAAATTGAAAAATAATGAGACATATAAAAATATGTATATTTTTTATTTTTATTTTTTTTTTTGCTGAGGCAATTGGGGTTAAGTGACTTCCCCAGGGTCACAAAAAATATATTTTTAAAAAGGTTATGAGACATGCCCAAGAATTACGCAATAAATAATTGGTATGATCAGGATTGGAATTTGGAAATGGGAAAGTAAGGAATTCTTTGCATCTGCTTCACTATTGAAATGTTTCATTAATACTTTTCTTTCAAATTAATTTTCTTATACTAAAGGGGAAAATGTAAAGAACCAAAGAGGTTTCTTAATCAGGGTTCCTTAGGACTGTATAGAGTACTAGTCTTCTAGCATAGAACATCCCAGGTCATCCCAGTTCCCTTTTCCCTTAGTCATTTTTCTTTGATTATTCCAGGTGATATTCATCTCTTTCTTTCCAAGATTTACTTCACTTATTGGTAAATACAATACAACAGGATAATATTTGAATAATTTCTAAAATTTCTTTTGGCTCCAATATTTCACTCCAAGGTTTAGCATAATACCTGGCACAGAGTAGGAACTTAATAAATATTTATTGACTAATTTACATTTAGTAATTCTAAGATGAAACCCAAGAATATATAGAGAAAAATTAAATCTGACCTCTTCATGCCTACTTTCCATTTTATAAATCAGGAAACTTAAGTCCAGAATGATTGATCTACCCAAGGTAATAATTAATATTAAAACTTGAAGGTTATTCCAAGTGTTCCCAAATAATTCAGATTCTACTTACTGACTAATGTAAATAAGCAAAATGAATCAGGAAAAAAATGTTTTATATCAAATAACAGAACAGAATTGAGGATACTTGAGTCAAAGATAGTTCTATACAGCTTTTGTCTGTCACTGCTTTCAAACTGGCTCTCACTTGGGATCCAATCTGTTCAAAATGTGCCTCAACAGACAACCACAGGAAAAATGTTTAAAGATTCTAAAAATTAGACAAATATAAATTAAAAGGAACTCTGAAATTTTAAATCATAACCAACACAATAATAAAATCTAATTCTGGAAAAAGTATAACAAAAGCTCAATAATTATAATAAACTAGTGATAGAATTAGGGATTGATCTAAGGTTTTGGAAAACAATAGAGAGAGTTACCAAAAAATGAACCCTTTGACCTAGAGGTATTTTTAATGAAAAAATTATTGGCAATGGAGCAAAAAGGATTCATTTGTATGAAAATATTCCTAAGAAGACAAAAAAACAAAACAAAACAAAAAAGACTACCTGTTCAGTGATTAGGAAAAGCCCCTCTTCCCCCAAATTATAGCATATAAATGTGATTCATTTCATTGCCCCATAGGAAACAAAGAATTCAAAGAAATTTGGAAGCCATATTAAGTAATGCAGAATGAAAAAAGAATCACTAATGACACAAAATATACATTGATCACATCATAAACAACAGCAATAAATCCATGTTCAAAACTTGAAGAATAATTGTAAAAGGGTTCACAGAAATAATAATGATTTGATTGCTATAATATTAGAGACAATATTGTCACTTTTTATTTGGAGTTTAACAAACAGCAAATAATTGAAAATTTGTGGAAATACATAGAATCATATGTGATCTTTTTGCTATGCTTATCATTTGCTTTCTTCTTTTTTTATGTTCCTGCTTACAAATGAAAGCATGTTTATCCAGAAGTTAAAATACAACTTATATTAAGATATATAATTAATCAACTAATTAGATGGACTACAACAATAACAACAACAAAGAAATACATTGTTTCAGATTCTGACATGTAGTTGGAAGTGGAGAACACTGCATTAATGAGGGCATCTTGACATGTCTTGGACAGGAACATAGATGTATAGAATTAAAAAGGAAGAGGAGAAGAAATTGTTTAGGACTTTCCATGCTCCTCAAATGTCTGATGATACAGGAGGTCATTTTTGTAGCCTCAATATTCTCTGGGAGATTCTCTACAATTGTGAATCATGAAATACTAAGTACAATTTCTATACAAGATAAAATTGTGCTTGGTTTGAAAATTATTATTATATCAGATGTATAATACCAGATGCAAACTTGACAAAATGTAATATTACTTAAGACCTCTCAACTATTTCTGCATCAAATGACTGAACTTAAAAAACAAAACAAAAACAAACTTTTATGAGGACTATGCATTTATAAAACTATATCACGACCTCTAGTGGTGAATTGCCTTAATTAAATACAATAGGAAATAGTGACTGAGGAATTGAGTTGTGTGCAATCAGTCTGCAATTCAGGTTTTTCTATATACATGTCTGAGAACAAATATTACAATATAGGTATGGAATTAAAGCACATATGCCCCAAATAAATTACATATGCAATATGTATGATATCACATAAAGAAATCAAGAATTCTCCCTTTTGGTGCTTTCTTTATAATGAGCAATATCTATCTAAAACCAACAGCAAGCATTATTTGTAATGGCGAGAAGCTCATTACATTACTATTATTCAACATTGTACTGGATATGTTGACTTTAGCAATAAGAAAAGAAAAAGAAATTAAAGGAATTAAAATTGGCAATGAGGAAATAAAACTTCATTCTTTGCATGATGATATACTTAGAGAATCCCAGAAAAATCATCCAAAAACATATTTGAAACAATTCACAGCTTCAGCAAAGTTGTAGAATATAAAATAAGCCCACACAAATCATTAGCATTTTTATATATTACTGACAAAGCCCATCAAGAGATAGAAGGAGAAATTCCATTTGAAATTACTGTATACAAAATAAAATATTTGGGAGTCTACCTGACAAGACAAACCCAAGAACTATATGAACACACAAAAAACTTCTCACACAAATAAAGTCAGATCTAAACAATTGGAAAAATATCAATTGTTTATGGGTAGGCCAAGCTAATATAATACAAATGACAATTTGGTCTAAATTGGTCTACTTGTTTAGTGCCATACCAATCAAACTGCCAAAAAACTTGTTTTATAAAACTAGAAAAAAAAATAACTAAATTCATCTAGAAGAACAAAAGGTTAAGAATATCAAGGGAATTAATGAAAAAAAAAATACAAAGGATGGTGGCTTAGCAGTACCAAACATAAAACTACATTATAAAGCAGCGGTTATCAAAACCATTTTAGTACTGACTAAGAAAAAGAATAGTGGGTCAGTAGAATAGATTAAATACACATAACACAATAATCAAAGCCTATGGCAATCTAGTATTTGTTAAACCACCAATCTCCAGCTTCTGGAATAAGAACCCACTATTTGACAAAAATTGCTGAGAACATTGGAAAAATAATATGTCAGAAACTTGGCATAGGCCTACATCTCAAATCCCATGCCAAAATGGATACATTTGGGTGTAAAGGGTGATATTATAAACAAATTAGGAGAGCAAGGGATATTTGGAGAAGGGAGGAATGTATGACCAAAGAAGAACTAGAAAACATTATGAAATGCAAAATGGATAACTTTGATTACATTAAATTAAAAAGGTTTTGCATAAACATACCCTTTGACCCAGAAGTACCATTACTGGGCCTGTATCCAAAGGAAATCGTAAAGAAGGAAAAGGGACCCACATGTGCAAAAATGTTTGTAGCAACTCTTTTTCTGGTAGTAAAGAATTGGAAAATGAGTAGATGCCCACTAGTTGAGAAATGGCTAAATAAGCTGTGATATATGAAGATAATGAAATATTATTGTTCTATAAAAAATGTTGAACAAACTGGTTTTAGAAAGGCCTGTACCTCATTTCTAAAATATATACAGAATTGACTCAAATTTAAAAGAATACAAGCCATTCTCCAACTGATAAATGGTCAAAGGATATGAACAATATTCAAATAAAACAATTGAAACCATTTCTAGTCATATAAAAAATGCTTTAAATCACTATTAATCAGAAAAATGCAAATTAAGACAATTATGAAGTACCACTACATGCCTGTCAGATTGGCTAAGGTGACAGCAAAAGATAATGATGAATGTTGGAGGGGATATGGGGAAACTGGAACACTGATACATTGTTGGCAGGGTTGTGAACTGATCCAACTATTTTGGAGAGCAATATGGAATTATGCCCAAAGGGCTAGCAAATTGTGCATATCCTTTCATCCAGTCATGTCTCTACTGGGCCTGTATCCCAAAGAGATCATTAAAAAGAGAAAAGGACCCACATGTGCAAAAATGTTTGTGGCAGGAACTAGAAACTGAGTGGATACTCATCAGTTGAGGAAAGGCTGAATAAATTATGGTATGTGAATGTTATGGAATATGATTATTCTATAAGAAATGATCAGCAGGATGATTTCAGAGAGGCCTGGAGAGAGACTTCCATTAACTGATGCTGAGTGAAATGAGTAGGACCAGGAGAATATTGTACATTGCAATAAAATGGTTAAATGATGATCAATTCTGATGGACATGGCTCTTTTCAACAGCAAGATGCTTCAGGCTAATTCCAATGGTTTTGTGATGGAGAGAGCCATTTGCACTTAAAGAGAGGATTGTAGGAACTGAATGTGGATGACAACATAGTATTTTCGTTTTTTTGTTGTTTTCTTGCAGTTTGTTTTCTTTCTCATTTTTTTCCTTTTTGACCTGATTTTTCTTGTGCAGCATGATAACTGTGAAAATATGCATGAAGAATCGCACATGTTTAACATATATTGGATTATTTGCCATCTGGGGAGAGGGTGGGAGAAAGGGAAGGAGAGAAAAAATTTTGAACACAAAGTTTTGCAACGATGAATGTTAAAAACTATCTATGAATATGTTTTGAAAATAAAAAGCTTTAATTAAAAATAATTTTTCTGAATGAAATTTTTAAAAATTACCTGGAAAAAAAGAGAAAGCCCTGCAAAGATTTACATGAAGTGATGCTGAGTGAAACAAGCAGAACCAGGAATACATTGTACACAATAACAAACAGCAAGAATGTACAATGAATAACTTTCAAAAACAGTTCTTCTCCATAGTTTAGTGATCCAAAGCAATCCTGATAGACTCTGAACAGAAAATGCCATCTGCATCCAGAAAAAGAACTATGGAGATTGAATGTAAATCAACACATGCTATGTTGATTTCTTTTTTCTGTTTTGTTTTTTCCTCTTCCATAGTTTTTCCCTTTTGCTCTGATTTTTCTCTCCCAATATAATTCATAAAGCAATGTGTATTAAAAATAATTTTAAAAAAAATAATTCTTCCTTTTACAGAATTACTAATTATGAGGACCTGTATTAAAATTCTTCATCTGAAGCTTATTATCCATATGACAAATCACTTAATCTCCTAAATCTAAATTTTTTCACTTGTTAAATAAGGACATTTGATTAAATGATCTTTAGGGTCCCTTCCAGCTATGGATTTATGACTCTTCAATTAAGTGCAACCCAACAAATTAATTGAAATCAAGATTTATGAAAGTAAACATAAGAAATTTTGATTCATTTGTGTGCTTTTTCATTAGTCTGCTTTTTAAATTCCTATCCATCCTTTAAGACCCCAGTTCAAGGGGCAGCTGCTAGGTGAGAAAGAGAAGAGAATCAGTCCTAAAGTCAGGAGGACCTGAGTTCAAATCTGGCCTCAGCCACTTACCTCAAAAAGGATCCAATATTAATGTCATCATCATGAAGGCTTCTCTGAGTCTTCCCTCTTTATTCCCATATATCTTCTCCCTACATTGCATGATGTTTCCTTTCTTTGAACTAACATCACATTTTATACTTCTTATTAGATTTTCATGATCTGCCTTGTATTAGTTCATTTTGGTGCCCATATTATTTTCCTTATACTCCACAAGGGCAATATTTTTGTCTTATCCATCTTTGTATATCTCTCACAAGAGAGACTCAAATATAGTAAGTGTTTAGTATATCTTCATCGAATTAAAACAAAACCAACTAGATTAATTGTGCTTTTGAAATGTTTATTAGCTTTTAAAGCTAATGAAAAGGGTCAATGTCATCTCTCTACTCTAGGCGTTCCAGTGGCTCCTCAGTACTTCCAGGAAAAACTATAAAATCTCCTGTTTATAACAGCTTAAAGCTCTTCCTAACCTGGTCCCTTTTCTATCTTTCCAGCCTTCTTATACCATACTTCCCTCTATGCTTTCTATGATACAACTATGGTGGATTACATGAAGTTTCTCAAATCTCAACACTATGTCCTGTCTTACTTTTTTTTTTTTTTGGTTTATATGTGTATAAAAATTGGATTAGCTTTATTCTGCATATTTTAATTTCAGAATAAAATTTAAAAAAAAAACCAGCTCACAATGCATAACATCCCTTCCTCCTTTCCCTGGGTCAGGGAAGGGGGATAGAAGGGGGAAAAGAGACACATTTGCAATTGGCAGACAGAGACAGGCAGGGCCACTATTGCTTCTGTGAAAACCATGGAGGACTACACAGAGGATAGAGTCCGGTCTTTTTTCAGTCATGTCCAACTCTTCATGATTCCATTTGGGATTTTCTTAGCAAAGATACTGGAGTGCTTTCCCATTTCCTTTACTAGCTCATTTGACAGACAAAAAAATCTGAGGCAAACAGAGGTAATTGATTTGCCCAGGATCACACTGCTTCCTGATTCCAGACCCAGTACTCTATCCACTGCATCACTTAACTGTCCACATATCTTCATCTCCTTCAAGTGAGGTTATCAGGAACAGCAACACTGGGTTCTTATGCTGCCATCTTCTTCTCATTGATAGCTTAATCATATGGTAAATTCAATTTGATTGATTCTAGGAATCCTCAAGGGAGAAAACAAAAGAATGGTCTAAAACAAATAAATAAAATACCACTTGATCTTTCATAACCTTGTCATATTTGACACAATTTTCTGCTGAAGAATTGAAGAAAATGGGACGATCTGGGTTTATCTCCAGATGCTTCTTAGCTATCATAAAATCATTATGAAATATTGTCTCATTGCCTATGCCTTCATGATGTGTTCCTTGTTGACTGTCCAGCAATGGAATAGGACAAAGACATCTGCTAATTGGAGATTGTCTCTTTTCTTCACTTTCCTATAGTTTTCTTCCTTAACTCTTACAAGTTCTCAAATTTTGCCTTATTCTCCTCCATTTTTTTCTTATTTTCATTCTCTGGAAGTTTTAACCCTTTCTTGGCAACCAAGCAAGGGTCTTCCCTTTAAATTCCTTTAATCTTTGCACGTGATACTCATCAATAGGGTTTGAATTTCTTCAAACCCATGTTTCTGTATTCATTCCACAAAGGTAGAGTTGGCCATTCTTCACTCTCACCATTGATAGAGTAGATATACTCCTAGATTTCCTTTATTTGGGACACATTCAGATGAGGCAGTTATTTCATCTCTTTTCTGAAATGCGTGATAATGTAATAGCTCAGAAAAAAGCTTCCTCTTGGGTGAATTCCTGTGGATTCCAAATTTTTCAAAAGGAACTCTGGAGCTTCGATGCGCATTCTGCCAATTAGAGCTGGTCACAAGAAGAGTCAAGTCAGAAGAATGTAGATCATGGTGGTTCTTTATTCAGCCCCCATTCTTCTATAGCTGCCCCTTTGCCCTTACTACTCACCTTTCTTATATCTTTCTTTTCCTAGCCTAGTCCTGCCCCTTTTGTAGTCCCTCCTCCAGGTCTTCCCTCTCCTTATCACCTGTCCCCTCCTCCTTGTCTTGCCTCTCCTCATCACCTGACCCCTCCTCCTTGCCTCCTTCCCTCCCTGGGTGATCACGCCCTTCCATATGTCCACACCCATCATTTGCAATAAGCTAGTACTGAAAAGAGATATAGATATATGGAAGATATGGTCCTCTTATCAACAGAGCGCTTCCTTGAAGGTTTTCTAAGACTATTTAAGAAGGCCAATAATGAAACCATTAATAGCAATCTCCAGCACGCCTCAGGGTCTCATGTTTCTAAAGAAATCACACACCCTTTGATCCTTGATTCAAGGACAAGCTTACCCCCTTTACTTTTTTGGGGTCCTCCAACAGATGAGCCCTGGGAAAATGCAAAGTTTAGATGAGATAGAGTCTCTCTCTGCCTTTATATAGTTTATAGTCATATAGCTTCTTTACCTCCTACCATGTGATATAAAAACAAATAATTCTAATGCAAAATAACATTGATGTCTGTTTAAAAAGTACTATGTGAGATTCAAGGCCAAAAAGGCATTCCTGTCTAGGAAATCAGGAAAGACTTCAAGAAGGAGATGGCTTTTGATTTGGACTTTATTAATTAGTAGGAATTTATCAGGCAGAAAGATGATTAGAGGAGGTTCTAAGTATAGGAAGCATCAGGTATCAGACATCCCAGTGGAAAAATATAAAATATATAGTAGGCACTGTATAGTAATCAGTTTTGCTGAAGAACAGACTATCTGAAGGACAGTAGAATAGTATGAGATGAACTTAGAAAAGTAAAGTGATACCAAATTTTGGGAAGAATTCTAGACTTTCCTCCTTGAACTATTTGGAAAGGCCCTGGGGAAGGGTTTAAAGAAGAGGAGTGACTTGTATAAGGAAGATGAGTCAGGCAATGATTTGAAGAATGGATTGGAAAGATGATGTGGTGATTAGAGCACTGGGCTTGGAATAAGAAAGAACTGTATTAAAATCCAACCTCAAATACTTTTTTAGCTGTGGAATCCTAAGCAGGTCACTTACTGTCTATTTGCTTCAGTTTTCTCATTTGTAAAATTAGATAATGATATCATCCACTTCCCAGAGTTGTGAAGATCAAATGAGATAATAAACATAAAAGACTTGGTATGGGGCCTGGCACACAGTAGGCACTATATAAATGTTAGTGGTAATAATGATGTTTACTCTATGCCAGGCACTGAGGGACTACTGACAAAATGAAAAACAGTTGCTGTCTCAGGAGTGAGGAGTTTATAATCTAGGCCCAGAGGCAACATTTACAAATGTAAGTATTGTATTGAAGTGTACAGCATATAAAAAATAGATATAACTTCATTATGACAAGATTAGGACAGAAGATCTGGATCCCATCAATTTCTTGTAAATAGAATGAAAAGAGATGAAAAAAAGCATCATGTTTTATCTTCTTGGGCTCAAAAATCATTGAAAATAGTGACTACAGTTATGAGATTAAAAGACATTTGCTCCTTGGAAGGAAAGCTATGGAAAATATACTAAAAAGTAGAAGCTAGCTGCCTTGCCAACAAAGGTTCATATAGTCAACGCTTTGGTTTTTCCAGTAGCAATGTATTGGATTATGTAGAAAGCTGAACATCTCAAAATTGACACTTTCAAATTGTAATGATAGAGAAGACTTTTGAGAGTCCCTTGGACAGCATGGAGGTCAAATCAGTCAAAACTTAAAGGAATTAATTCATACTTTTCACTGGACAGTCAAATATTGAAGCTGAAGCTTACATGCTTTGGCCACATAATGGGAAGATGGGAGCCATTGGAAAAGAAATATTAGGATGTTAGGAAAGATTGAAGGCAAAAGGATAAAGGGACAGCAGAAGATAAGATGAATAAGATAGCATCATGGAAGTAAAAAACATGAACTTGGACCGATTTTGAGAGATAGTGGAGGACAGAAAAGTCTGGCATGTTGTAGTCCATGAACTCAAAAAGAATCAGATATGACTGAACAATAATAACAAACACATTATTAATTAAGGAGGTGGACACTAGTAAATTGGAAGTGAAGGGTGGAGAATCAAGAAGTTTAATATAGAAAGTGGCATTTGATCTTAGTCTTTAAGGAAAGTAGACTAGGGATTTTAAAAAGCAGAGGTGAGGGAGGAAGGCATTCCAATTATGGGGGACAGACTGTAGAAAGACTTGAACTCTAAAGATAGAATTTTGTGAATGAGGAATAGTTAAAAGGCCATTTTGGCTGGACCATAGACTGTATATAGGGAAATAATAAATAAAATTGGAAAAGTAAGAGAGACCCGGGTTACATGGGACTTTTAATGGCTTTAATTCAGGTTGTTGGTGATGATAATGAGTACCACTACTAGGGTAGAGGGAATAGAGAAGAGGAATGAATGAAAGAGCCTTTAATGAGCACTTGCTAATGAGCAGAAACATTATGTTCAGTGCCCACTTACAAATACAAAGCAAATTCAATTCATAATGTGAAGGAATTTATGATCTAATTGAGAAAGACAACATACATAGGGTAATGATGAACAGGGGGGGAGAGTGGGGCCATAGGTGAGTAGGTTGACAATTCTTCCAGGAAATGATGTCAGGGTTAATATGAATTGGGGGGAGAAGAGAAAGTGGATATATTCTGATGAACCAAAGGATTGAGAAGATGAAAAAGAACCCATGAAAGAGTCTAAGGTGGAATAATTATTGAGGTAGGAAAAATAAGGAAGTGGTGTCTCAGAAGCCAAGGAAAGAGAGAGTGTTCAGAAAAAGACTGGTAAAAAAGGGCTAAGTACTTCAGAAAGGTCAAGGAGAATGAGAACTAGAAAAGACAGATTTGATAAAGAGAAGGTCACTGGGAATGTTGGGAATCAGAGTTTCAGGAAAGTGGAGAAAGCTAAAGCCAAACTGTCTGAGGTTGTAGAGAAAGTGAGTAGAATAGAATTAAAATTTTCTGTTCTGTTGGGCATATGACAATGTTCTCTTTTGTTTTATTTTGTTTTGTATTTCTTTTCTATTTATCTTTTTTATTGTTTTTAAGATAAAATAAATGTAATACTACTTTTACTACTTTTACTTTTATATTACTACTTATAAAAAACTACTACTAATAAAAAAAAAATTTCTGAAGAAACAAGATAAGCAACACTCCTCTAACAATTCTGTAGACGGTCCCTGTTTTAGTACACTAGTCTAATCCAGTGAAGTGTCTATAAACTCAATATTTATTAATTTTTATTAAAACTGTTTATTTTCAAAACATATGCACAGATAATTTTCAACATTCACTTTTTCAAAATCTTGTGCTCCAAATTTTTTCCTTCTCTTCCCCCCAACCTCTCCCCTAGATGGCAAATAACCTAATGTTAAATATGTGCAATTCTTCTATATATATTTCTAAAATTATCATGGTGCATAAAAAAAATCAGATCAAAAAGGGGAAAAAAATGAGAAAGAAAACAAAAAGCAAACAAACAACAAAAAAGGTGAAAAAAAAATATGTTGTGATCCACACTAAGTCCCCACAGTCCTCTCTCTGGATGCAGATGCTCTCTCACAAGACCATTGGAACTGGCCTGAATCATCTCATCATTGAAAAGAGCCATGTCCATCAGAATTGATCATTGTATAGTCTTCTTGTTGCCATGTACAATGATCTCCTGGTTCTGCTCTCATTTCACTGAGCATCAGTTCATATAAGTCTCTCCAGGCCTCCATAATAGGATGAAATCATCCTATTAATAATTTCTTATAGAACAATGATATTCCATATTATATAGATGTATATCAATCCATCTATTTATCTATGTAAATATATATAATACACACATATACCATAACTCATTCAGCCACTCTCCAATTGATGGGCATTCAATCAGTTTCCAGTTTCTTGATCCTACAAAAAGGACTGCTACAAACAGTTTTGCACATGTGGGTCCTTTTCCCTTTTTATGATCTCTTTGGAATACAGGTCCAGTAGAAACACTGGATCAAAGTTATGCACAGTTTGATAGTCCTTTGGGCATAATAAATTGAATATTTAAAAGAAAGGGAAGCTATCCCTCAAACCCTAATACTGAAACAGAGCATTGATAAAATGTCCCAGATACAAATCCCAATTTATTTCTGACTATGAAAAATCTAACATTAATAATGTCATGTCACATAAAGTTCCATTCTTTTCACTTGTAAAAACTCAAGATTGAAGATGTGTTTTTCAAATCACCACTGTTCCAAAAGTTGGTCAATCAAGCCCAACTCTGAGCTAAGGAGATTTCATTAATCGTCTTGTGAGGTCTCTATGTGGCTTAGTGGAGAGAGCCCTGTATTTTCTTGAAGTCAAGAAGGACTGAATCTGAAGCCTACCTCAGATACTACCTGATACTAGATTGCCAGTTTATTAGCTGGGCAACTCACTTAACTTCAGTCAGTCTCAGTTTGCTTTTCCATAAAATAGAAATGATAATAATAATGCTGGGAATCTTAACGAGGTATGTAAATCTAGCTATTATTTTGGTTAGTGTTGTTATTATTATGCCCCCTCAAAATCTCAATCTAATTGGGAAATTTAGTCACACCTCCGCTACACATGGCTATGTAAGGTGAAAAAGAACATATGTATGAGAGATATTGCAATGAGACTTCCATATAAAGTGAGAGGCTGGGCCATATGGATCCTAAAGGCCCCTGCCACCTGAAAGAGGAAACAGTAAGGACAAAGTGAAAAGATTCAAGAGAGATATTTTGGTTGATTTTACAGAAGAATTTAAGGGTGAGAAAGAGAGATACCAACAAAGACAAATAATTTGGCTAAGAGAACAGGAAAGGAAAATGACAAATGCTGAAGGGAATGTGGAAAAATAGGGACACTAATGTACTGTTGGAGGATATGTGAACTGGTCCAACCATTCCAGAGAATAATTTGGAAGTAGGTCTCATATATCATGGAAATTGGACTATAAGAAAAGTTTAGTGCCTCAGAATCAATGCTTTCAAATGGTGGTGCTGGAAAAAGACTTTTGTGTCTCTCGGACAGCAAGGAGATCAACTTAGTCAATACTTAAATTAATTCAAATTATTCATTGGAAGATCAAATATTGAATCTGAAATTTAAATACTTGGGTCACATGATGAGAAGACAGAACTGATGTTGGGAAAGATTGAAGGCAAAAAGAAAGGGATCAGCAGAGGATGAGATGGATAGATAATATCATGGAAACAATGAACATGAACTTGGACAGACTTTGAAAGATAATGGAAGATATAAGGACATGATATGTTATGGTCTCTGTGGGCACAAAAAGTCAGATGCAACTGAACGAGTGAACAACAACCCAGTGCTACAAAATTGTGCATATCTTTTGACACAGCTATACCAAGACTAGGTTTGTATCCCCAAGAGATCAAAAGAAAATGAAAAGGACGTATATGTAAAAAATATTTATAGCAGCTCTTTTTGTACTAGAAAGGAATTGGACATTGAGGGGATGCCCACCAATTGGGGAATGGCTGAACAATCCATGGTATATGAATGTAATGGAAGATTATTGTATTATAAGAAGCAATGATATGGATGGTTTAAGAAAAATCTGAGAAGACTTATATGAGCTGATACAAAGTGAGCAGAACTAGGAAAACATTATACATAGTAATAGCAATATTGTAATGGTAATCAACTTTGATAGTTAAGGATTTAGTTCTAATGACCAAAGGACTTATGATTAAAAAAATAAATTAAAAAAAAATACTATCTACCTCCAGAGACAGACCTGATGAACTTTTGAGCGTAGATTGAAGCATATTTTTTCACTTCATTTTTTTTCCTTTTCTCCCCATAAACTGGCAAATATGGAAATGCGTATTTCATGACTCCATTTATATATTGTGTATCAAATTTCTTGCCTTCTCAGAAAGCAGGGGAAGGTGAAGGGAAAGAAAGAATTTGGAACTAAAAAAAAAAAAGAAGAAGAAGCATAATCACTAAATAAACTAAACACAAATAAAATATGCCATTGTAGTATAGTAGATGAGGCACTCTTCAGAAGTCAGTACTGAGTTCTTATCTCACATTACTTATTTTACTATGTGACCCTCAATAAAACCACTTCCTACCTCTCAGACTCAATTTCTTCAGCTATAAAATGATGGGATTGGACTCAGTAGCTTTTGAGTTACTTCCAGCTCTAAATCTATTCTAAGCCGAACAATTAACAAACAAATCAACGTTTGTTCTATATTCCTTTCCAAAGCCCTTTACTTTGGTTTCTTTTCCTTTTCTTCACTAATGTAATCAATGTGTACAAAATTCTAAACCTATTCACATTTTCTTTTTCACTGTTTCAACACTTTATTTTCTTATTCCTCTTGGATTTTTAAAATTGAAAGAGACCTCTGATGTCATCAAGACAGATCTCCTTTTGCAGTCAAGGAAACCGAAATCAGAAGGTTCAAGGGACTCACTTCAAATCACACAAGGAAGATGAGTTTTAATTATTCCAGGTCTGACCCACTGAGTCACCTTAGTTTTCCTATGGTCATTCAGGTAGTAAATGACCAAGGCACGATTTGAACACAGACCTATTGTGTTCTAAACCCAGACCTCTTTCATTATAGTACAGTGTCTTCCTTCTTACCTACAATTTCTGTAATTGACCTTGAAGTTTATTGTTAAGTAAGGACACCAGAGACCTTTAACCAGTAAGAAAATCCTGGAAGATCTTGTCAAATCATGCAGGTCCTTAAGCTTAATCCTATTGCAAAAGTCCTTAATGCAAAAGCCAACATTGGAAAATGGCTATATTCTAGCCTAGGTATCTCTGAAAACTTCAGAAAGTCTGGATAAATTCAAGGATTAGTTTTAATGCTGATCTTCCTGGCATCTAGTGCTTCCAGGTTATTCCAGCAAGCAGCCTGAGAGGTCCTAACCACGAGGCTGTATTCCAAATGTCTGGTGTGAGCAGCTGTTTTCATGCAAGGCTAAATGCTGACAAGTACGAATACAGACACAGGAATAAAGATAAAATACTGTTTTCCTGCTTACACAGAGCATAGGATTTTCTTTAAAGCTAATCCAAAAAAACCCTTTTTACTAAAGAAGCTTTTGAAACCAGTATCTTCCTTTCCTTTTGATATTCTGCTGCAACATTAAAGCAGGGTCTCATGGGATCCTTATGGGGTATGTTAATGTCTGATTGTCTTACAAGTCATGATCTTTTATGCTGTGTAATTTGGCATTGTATATGAATGTTCTCAGCCAATGACATCAATTTTTTCTTTCTGGTCAGCAAATTGACCAATTATATGATATTAGGTTTACTATTCAATTCCCTGGCTCATCTCGTGTATTTTCATTTTTCACTTTAATTCAACAAGCATCTCTTAAATAGAAACTTAACTAGAAATTTTAAAATCTGCAATAAATACCACAAACTTTATTCTAAGGCAATCTTCAGAAAAGGTATCCTCATCTGGGAGCAGGAGTGAGAGGATAGAGGATAGAGGATAGATGCCCCTTTTTCAGTCTAAGCATGGTAATCTATTCAGTCCTACCAGAGCTGATCAATTAACTGTCTATGAATCAAATCTCTATCCCTTGGACTCTCCATCCCCAAACTTCTTTCTTTGGCTACCATTCCCCTAAGTAAAATATGTTTCTCAAAAGAAAAGAGTGTCTCACTTTTTTTTTATTGTATCCCTGTATTGTAACAGAGTTCCAGTATGTTGCAAATGCTTAATAATTTTTTTCCATTCATTTTATTCAGGGAGATTACATTCTATTGGATTAGGACTTGGGTTATAGAGATAAGCAAAAGGAAGATAATATGAGAAGGGAAAGAGGACCAGCAATTCTTCAGAGTTGGGATTTTAAAAGGATCCATTTTAAAATGCCCTGTTCCTTTAAAAAAAAAATAATAATAATGTACTTGCCTCCCAGACTTGAATTGGTTAAAATTCAACTGTTTGACTTAAGTTTTTGTTTGCAAGGTTGACTTTGTACATTGTGGTATCCTCTTACAAAATTCAATTTATACTATTCTCTGACCTGATTTTCAGAGGTAAGAATGAGGAGGAAATGAATTCTGGGAGCTTAGGAAAAATAAAAAGGCTGGAGGTAGAAAGTTGCCCTCTGTGAACAGTTTGGCCATGAGGGCTGGAATAGACAATGTGGGAAGGGATGTCAGATGAAGTGAAGTTTACCTTTGTGCCTTGTCCCTTAAAAGTTCATTAACTTTTTCTTGTTTAACTTTTTGTCTAAAGCTAGCCATTTTGATAAAAGCTGTTAAGTAACAGAACTACTAATCTACTGGATGGAATTCGTTGAGAAGTGATGATTCTGAAGCATCCCTGGAGCAAAGAGAAATACTTTTAAAACTGCTATGTAGTGCCAGGGCATCTCTGACTGAAGAAGAATATGATTGATTCAGTTTTGCATCTTTCTAAAATAGAAAGTCAGGGCATCAATAAACATTTAGTAAGGATGCTATGTGCCAGCTGCTGTGCTAAGCTCTGGGGATACAAAGAAAAGTGAAAGACAGTCACTAATCTACAACAGGATTTCTTAAACTTTTTCTACTTGTGACCCCTTTTCGCAGGAGAAATTTTTAAGTGACCCCAGGTATGTAGGTATATAAAAGAGGCATACAAATCTTACATTAGTTTATAATAAATCATAAAGAAATTATTTTAAAGCAATTCTTTAGAATACATATAATTTTACCATTTATCAAAGACAAAAGCTAATTTGCATACTAATGAGATGGATGTGCTTATTTGTTTTTACATAAAGAATTAAATCTTGACTGAATATTTGATATCTTTTACAGTTGTCAAATTTTTTGTGATTACCCACATTCAGTTATGCAACCCTGTATGAAGTCATGGCTAGCAATTTAAGAAGCTTTGATCTTTACGAGTTTAGAATCTTTTTTAGATCAGGAGTTCTTAACCTAAAGATGGGGATAGATTTCAGGTGGTCTATGAACTTGGATTTTTTACTCATTTCAAACTGAAATTTAGCATTTCCTTCCTTTATTTATTTATTAATTTTTGAGGCAATCAGTGTTAAGTAACTTGCCTAGGGTAACACAACTGGTAAGTATCTGGGATCAAATTTTAACTCAGGTCCTCTTGGGCAGGTGCTGTATCTATCTACTGTACCTCCTAGCTGCATTTCCTTTTGTTATAAAGTTGGCAATAAACATTTTAGAAAGGAGTCAGTGGGTTCATCAGAAATCCAAAGAAGGTCTATAACACTCAAAAAAAAAATTGAAGAAGTTCTGCTCTAGAATTTAGACAATAGATTTACAATACAAAAAGGTGAGGGAATAAGCAACGAGACATAACCCCCTGCATGACTGTGAACCAGCTCAGTATAACATGATCACACTACTTCTGGATACATATGTGGTACTGTTTTATGACTCATTAGAACAGGTACTGGGCTGGGCCTGACAGCCTCTAGGCCAAGCAAGTAGCAACAACAACAACAACAACAACAACAAAAAGGACTCCCTTCAAATGTATGAATAGAGATGAGGGGGAGGGGAGGTTGGCAATAAGGATTCTTTTTTTCTGTTCTCCCTTCCTCTCACCTATATTCATATCCAGCAGTTCTCTTTTAGGATGGTTGGAATATCAAAATTATTTTCATAATAATACTGACATTTTAACTTTTAATACTGATAGTATTATATTTATTATATTATATTACTTTAATTATATTATATGATATTATAGTAAATACTGATAGATACAACCTAAACAAATCAAAACTCTTTGGGTAGTAAGCTCTCAATAATGTTTAAGAGTGTAAAGGTGTCCTGAGATCAAAAAATTTGAGAAGCATGGGTTGCTATTTCTTCTAAATTCCAAAATGACTTTTCTCCCTATTGTTAGATAAATGACAATAGGTTTTTTGTTTATTTTCCAGGACAAATTGAGACTTCCCTTCTTTCTAGCTTTCTTTCTAAAGTTTTAGAGAATGTAAGCCCAGTCAAATACCATGTATACATTTCCTTCAGCTACTATTTAAAGTCAAAGAAAATGAGAACAAAAATTGACAGAGGAAAATTTAATATGACAAACTTGGAAAAGGAATTCATTATAACTGTCCATTCATGAGAAGCTGGAAAATGATCTGCTGCTGCTGCTGATATACATTTCTATAGTACCTTTCGTTTTTTAAAGTACTTTCCTCCTTATCACCCTGTAAAGTCAGTAGCACAAATTATTATCCTCATTTTATAGATGTAATGGATATGGCAGCCCCCATCAGTTTGCTCAGCTGGTGCAACTTTCTACTTGAAGTTGGGAAATCTGCCTCAGAGAGAGTGGTGACAATTGCCTTGGAGAGCTTGTGGAATATGCTTAGAAATACTACAATTGGTTCTTGGCTGCTAATCCAAAATGATAGTGGGCATCTTTTTGATTCATTAGGGAAGCACTCAAAAGACTTCAGTGCTCTTCTTTTGGGTCTCATTTGGCTGATATAGTTGCCTGGCATCTGGTAGGAGACAGTGTGGTCAGGAGAAAGGCTGGGGAGCCTCCCCACTAAATGGATCTGGACTTGAGAATGGCCTTGGCCCTTGGTCTCTGCTTTTGTTCTTTCCTCTTCTAGGCAAAGGGAATGGAGTTGTTTACCCTGTCAGTCTCAAAAGGTCAGGAAAGCAAACCACAGGAATCTGGGAGTCAGAGTCTAGCCTAAGTTTTTCAGCCAGCCCCGTTTTGATTTCTTGAGCAACATTGAAACTTTCAGGAGTGAACTTCTGGACTCTGACAGTAGACTTGAAATGAGGAGTACTTTGGAAATCATAATATATCTAGACTTTAACCTGGTGGAACCAATGCAATATAAGAACTGAGTTAAAGTCTAAGTCTTCTTCCTCCAAAGACCAAGCTGGTATAGGGAAATTTATGGCCCAGGTGCTATGCTGGGGAGTGGGGCAAATTTGTACATTTGTTCTTGCTATTCTTTCAAAAATAAATTTTCAAAGTATTTTTGTGTGAGACAGAGACAGAGAAAAACAGAGACAGAGACAGAGAAAGACACACACACACACACACACACGGAGTGGGGGGATGGAGGGAGACAGAGAGAGAAAAGCTTTGTGTCTAAAGCTGGCAATCTTGAAAAAAGTTGTTAAACACCAGAACTACTAATTTATGGATTATACTTTCAAAGTAAATATTCTTTATAAAAGCTCTTGGATGTTAAGTGGTTTAGGGGGCAAGGCTAATCCCTAGTGTAGAATGATATGAGGAAAGACAGAGATGTTGGGTAGCTCCCATTGATTGCATTAGAAGTGAAATACCCCACATACCTCTCAGAGTACCCTAGAAAAGAGGGAAAGAGCCTCTCTGGCCTAAAATAATATGGAAACTAAGACTCAGAAAACTGAAATAATTTGCCAAGGTCACACAGGCAAGATATGCCAACTTGAATCCATGCATCCTAATTCCATGACCTATACTTTTTAGTCTGTAGTGACTACTCAAATGAGTAGGGGAGAAAATATTCTATTGCAGGGTTGGATTTGGTTTTGGTAACTCCTAGGTCTACATGTTAGGAAGTGACTCTCCTTGGGAGGCAGATGCTTGAAGATTCAGCAGAGGACACATCTTGACAAATTGAAGAAGGAAAAGTCTCTCATCTAATATCAGAGGGTATAGTGAGAAGGAAGAAGAGATGTCTCCAGGGCCCATATAGGGTCACTGAATCTAGGGTGAGTGAAACATAAAAGTCATTGCACATTTGTAAACTTCTCCTTTAAAAAATTTTTTTTTGTATCCTAATCTTCCAGTGTAAAACAGTAAATCTCTCTCCCTCCCTCTTTCTTTTTCTTTCCTTTCCTACCTCTTTCTCTCTCCTTCCTTCCCTCTCCCCCCCCTCTCCTTCCCTCCTTCTCCCCGTTTCCTTTTCTGTCTCTCTCTGTCTCTCTTTGTGTCTGTGTGTCTGTCTCTATTTCTGTCTCTTTGACTCTTTATCTTTCTGTTTTTGTCCCTGTCTCTATCTCTATCTCTCTTTTTCTGTTTCTGCTTCATCTTTTCTGTCTTTCTCTCAAAATAACTACTTATAAGAGCATGTTTCAAAGCCCCTCTGATGAAACTTTCATCTGACTTTAATCTGAATATGAAAAAGCCAGGAATGAAGTTAGGCTGGTAGAAGAGACAAAGAAAGGCCTTGTTCCCTAGACTTAATGTGTCTTGTGACTTTTTCCCCTACTTATTCATCCACAAAAGGTGAATGGAAGAGACCTAGATTTTAAAAACTAGGTAACCTCAATCTTTGAATTGTTTGGTTATTATTATGCAAATAACCATTATTTGGTTTATTGTTTAGCCTTTAGACACATAATTATGGGAGATATATGGATTGCACATCATGAGCTCAGGGGAGGACTAGGACAGAGACACTGAACCAGAAAGCCTCTGAACCAGAAAGAAGAGCCCAAAAGAAAAATTAGTCCTCAGGACATTAGGAAGTTAGGAGGACCTTGCTTTTTGTTCTAAAGAGCTTGGAACCTGGGGCCAAAAATCTTGAGCTGGGAAGAAGAGAGGCTTCAGGAGCCAAGATTTTTGGGGAATAAGACCAGAGAATCTGGGTGGAGGTTTTTAAAAAAAATGCTTATGCCAGGGTTTCTGCTTAAAAAAAAAAAAAAAAAAAAAAAGAACTGGGGGGAGCAAGAAGGGAAAGCATGGCAACACCCATTCTCCCCTGAGGAAAATGTAGCCAAGGATTTCAGCAGAGCCAGAACCTGGAAGTGCAGACAAGAACAGAACATCTGGTGAAGACTTTCGTCTGCTTGAGCAGGGTCCAATGGAGAAAACAAATCCAGCAGAATAGCTTCTGGAGGAGATGAGAGCAAAGCAGTGAATGGCAGACATGATGTGTTCTGAAGCAACCAGCACAGATTGAGCCAACAGAGATGATAAGAGAATCACATCAGCCAGAGGAGCCCCTTCACTATATGTGCTCTTGGCATGTGGGTCTCTTCCTGAACTTCCCAGCCCAAGGCATTTATTCTATGTGCATCCATCAGTATTCATGCATTACCTTCACACATCTCCTACGGATGTGTTCTTTCTGATACATTTTTTGACTATAGACATATGTCTGTCTCTCCATGTTTATCCTTATACACGTCCAACTCTTCTCACAGACACAATGGGCATTTGGGGGAATAGATTGTTTTTTATTTCTCCATTTCAGAAACAGTCTTTAGTTTGAACTAGTTGTGTTCTCTGGTTGATATTAAAGATAAAAAACAGTAGTGAATACTTGATCTATGTTTTTAGCAGATTTAGATACTCGGAGTAGATTGAACTTGGGGTAGCTATCTGCTGGGGGAGCTGCCCTGTTACTAAGAATTATCACTTCTAAAACATGATTTTCCTAAAGTTCAGGCATGACTATCCTGAGTATATTGACATGGTCAGGCCTGTGTTTTTCAAATATTTTATTTGATCCTCTTAACAACCCTTTTGAGGTAGGTGCTGATATCTCCATTTTACAGTTGAGGAAACTGAGGCAAACAGAGGTTAAGTATACTTGAGGGCAGAAAATACTAAAATGTTAAACTTTGTATCCTCAGTGATTGGTACATGTTAGATGCTTAAGTATTTCTTGATTTATTCATTGATTAACTTTCAAGGAGCAGAGAGAACAGTGGAAAAAGAAAAATGCTTTCTTTTTTTAAACCATAGTTTATGTTAATTGTCTAGGGAACTCAAGAAACAGAAGAGGTTATAACCATAAGAAGAAATCATGAGGGCATGCCAAGTGTCCTAAATCCTTATATTTGATAGCAGAAGAAAAATGGTCCAGAGCATCATAGAACCAGCAAGAGATTCATTGATTCTCAAATTCTCTTGGGATCAGGTTTCTTCTTCCCTCACCTTCCCATCTCTAAGGCTAGGAAGGAAGGAGAAGCATATAATAAATACAAAACTGTTTTTCAAATTTTATGATTCTTTACCTTGAGGAATTCCCACACATTATTATGATTATGAGTAGAAATCCCATACGATTCAATTCAGAACTTGAGGCATACCCTCTGATAACTACAGGTTTAGAGAAGTGACTGGAAAGGTAATAATATTAAATTTTAAATGTTTTAAACTACTAGCAGGGCAATGGAACATTCTCTTCAAAATGCTAAAGCAGTAAGAAGATCCTCCCTAAAAAAATTAATGCATTCCTGAAAAATTGGCCATAACATCCTTCCTTCCTTCTTTTTCTTCCTTTCCTTTCCTTTCCTTCCTTCTTTTCCTTCCTTCTCTTCCTTCCTTCCTTTCCTTTCCTTTCCTTCCCTTCCTTCCTTCCTTCCTTCCTTCCTTCCTTCCTTCCTTCCTTCCTTCCTTCCTTCCTTCCTTCCTTCCTTCCTTCCTTCCTTCCTTCCCTCCCTCCCTCCCTCCCTCCCTTCCTTCCTTCCTTCCTTCCTTCCTTCCTTCCCTTCCTTCCTTCCTTCCTTCCTT
>JAJPUD010020964.1:0-23820 GCA_023553655.1 Myrmecobius fasciatus | reverse complement strand
TCTTTTCCTTGTTTGTGATAGTCCTGAAATTTCGCCATGATATTCCTTGGGGATTTAATTTTTGGCCTCTTTCAGGAGGTGATCGGTGAATTCTTTAAATGGTGATTTTGCCTTCTGATTCTACAACCTCAGGACAGTTTTCTTTCAGGATTTCCTGGAATACAGTGTTTACATTCTTTTTTTCATCATGGCTTTCAGGAAGTCCAATAATCCTTAGATTGTCTCTCCTAGATCTATTTTCCAAGTCAGTTGTTTTTCCTAGGAGATATTTCATATTTTCTTCTATTTTTTCATTTTTTTGTTTTTGTTTGATTCTTGAAATCTTATTGAGTCATTCACTTGCATTTGTTCAATTCTTATTTTTAATGTGTTGTTTTCTTTAGTTGCCTTTTTTAGCTCCTTTTGTAATTGGTCAATATGTTCATTGCATACTTTTTCCACTTCACCAATTTTGTTTTTCAGTGCATTGTTGTCTATTCCCAATTCACCAATTTTGTTTTTCAATAAATTGGTGTCTTTATAATATCTCTTTTGGAGGGCTTCTTGCACTGATCTCAGTTCATTTCCCCTTTTATCATCTAGCTCTCTTTTGAGATTCTTTATGTAATCTTCCAGGAAGGCCTGATAGAAGGGGGACTATCCCTTGATGGCTTCCTCTGGAGTTGCTTTGCCTATAGGAACCTCAGGATCTGGGGTCTGCCCTTCTTTCTCTCCATAAAAGCTGTCTATGGTGAGACCTCTCTTCTGCTTCTTATTCATTTTTTAGAAAGCTTGGGGTCTGTTTAAAGCTAGAGAAGAGTAGGCTGTGGTAATTTTCCCTGGGGCAATTCCGCTAATTAACTTCCGGTGCTCAGCTGGTGAGGCTAGGACTTTGCCCAATTTACTCCTTATAAAAGGTAAATCTGCCAAAACACCTTCCCCCAATCAGGGCAGAGTGTCTCCAGTGCCTCAGATATACTCCCCGAGTGTTTGGAGTTTCTGCCAAGCTGAGCTGAGTCCCACCCAGTTCTCTGCTCTCTGTTCTGGAGCTGCCCTCTGTTCCACAGCTGCACCGAGCAAACTGCTTACCCTGCTGCCCGAATGAAAAAGACCTGCTATGAAGTTCTTCAGAGGTAACTTCTGCAAGCAGCGTTTCGTATTCCAAATATTTCTGACTTTGTTGATTTAAAGATCAGTTCAGAGGCTTATTTTATTGTTGATTTGAGATAAGGTCAGAGGAGGACACAGAGAGTAGTGTCTTCACTCCGCCATCTTGCCGCAATCTATTCAATTCTCTATATATTTTAGAAATGAGGCCTTTATCAGAATCTTTGAATGTAAAAATGTTTTCCCAGTTTATTGCTTCCCTTCTAATCTTGCCTGCATTTATTTTGTTTGTACAAAAACTTTTTAACTTGATGTAGTCAAAATTATCTATTTTGTGATTAATGATGATCTCTAGTTCTTCTTTGGTCACAAATTCCTTCCTCCTCCACAGGTCTGAGAGGTAAACCATCCTACATTGTTCTAATTTGTTTATAATATTATTGTTTATGTCTAGATCATGAATCCATTTTGACCTTATCTTGGTATACAGTGTTAGGTGTGGGTCAATGCCTAGTTTCTTCCATACTAGTTTCCAATTTTCCTGGCAGTTTTTGTCAAATAGTGAGTTTTTATCCCAAAAGCTGGGGTCTTCAGGTTTATCAAACACTAGATTACTATTGTTATTGAGTATTTTGTCCTGTGAACCTAACCTATTCCACTGATCCACTACTCTGTTTCTTAGCCAGTACCAAATGGTTTTGATGACCACTGCTTTGTAATATAGTTTTAGATCTGCTACAGCTAGGTCACCCTCATTTGCTTTCTTTTTCATTAATTCCTTTGAAATTCTTGACCTTTTGTTTTTCCAGATGAATTTTGTTATTTTTTTCTAGGTCAGTTAAATAATTTCTTGGGAGTTTGATTGGTATAGCACTAAATAAATAGATTAGTTTAGGTAGTATTGCCATCTTTATTATATTTGCTCGACCTATCCAAGAGCACTTGATATTTTTTCAATTATTTAGAATTGACTTTATTTGTGTGGAGAGTGTTTTGTAGTTTTGCTCATATAGATCCTGACTTTCCCTTGGCAGATATATTCCCAAATATTTTATACTATCGACAATTATTTTAAATGGAATTTCTCTTTTTATCTCTTGCTGTTGGATTTTATTAGTGATGTATAAAAATGCTGATGATTTATGTGGATTTATTCTGTGTCCTGCAACTTTGCTGAAGTTGTAGATTAATTCTAATAGTTTTTTAGTTGATTCTCTAGGGTTCTCTAAGTATACCATCATATCATCTGCAAAGAGTGATAATTTGGTTTCCTCATGACCTACTCTAATTCCTTTAATCTCTTTTTCTTGTCTTATTGCCAAAGCTACCATTTGTAATACAATATTGAATAGTAATGGTGATAGTAGTCAACCTTGTTTCACCCCTGATCTTATTGGGAATGGTTCCAGTTTATCATCATTACATATGATGCTAGCTGATGGTTTTAAACAGATGTTACTGACTATTTTAAGGAAAAGTCCATTAATTCCTATACTTTCTAGTGTTTTTAATAGGAATGGATGTTGGATTTTATCAAATGCTTTTTATGCATCTATTGAGATAATCATATGTTTTTGTTAATTTGGTTATTGATATAATCAATTATGCTAGTAGTTTTCCTAATATTGAACCATCCCTGCATTCCTGGGATAAATCCTACTTGGTCATGATGTATTATTCTGAGGATGGTTTTCTGTAATCTCTTTGCTAATATTTTATTTAAGATTTTTGCATCAATATTCATTAGGGAGGTTGGTCTATCATTTTTTTTCTCTGTTTTCATTCTACCTGGTTTAGATATCAGTACCATGTCTGTGTCATAAAAGGAATTTGGTAGGAGTCCTTCATTCCCTATTTTTTCAAATAGTTTATATAATATTGGAGTTAATTGTTCTTTAAATGTTTGGTAGAATTCACATGTAAATCCATCTTGTCCTGGGGATTTTTTCTTAGGGAGTTGATTAATGACTTGTTCTATTTCTTTTTCTAAAATGGGACTATTTAAGTAATTTATTTCCTCTTCTGTTAATCTGGGCTATCTATATTTTTGTAGATATTCCTCCATTTCATTTAGGTTATCAAATTTATTGGCATAAAATTGGGCAAAGTAACTCCTGATTATTACTTTAATTTCCTCTTCATTGCATTTTTGAGACTAACAATTTGATTTTCCTCTTTCCTTTTTCTAATCAAATTAACTAGAGGTTTATCTATTTTGTTGGTTTTTTTCATAAAACCAACTTTTAGTTTTATTTATTAATTCAACAATTTTTTTTATTTTCAATTTTATTAATCTCTCCTTTTATTTTTAGAATTCCCTATTTTATGCAAATAAGCATCTAGAGGTATAAAATTTCCCTTTATTACTGCTTTGGCTGTATCCCAGAAATTTTGGTATGTTGTCTCAGTCTGTAATTTGCTGTTTCACCCATTCATTCTTTAGGATGAAATTATTAGTTTCCAATTGCTTTTTGTTTTATTTTCTCCTGTCCTTATATTGCATGTGATTTTTATTCCATCATGATCTGAAAAAAAAATGCATTTACTATTTCTGCCTTCCTGCATTTGATTTTAAGGTTTTTGTGTCCTAACACATGGTCAATTTTTTTATAAGTTCCATGAATTGCTGAGAAAAAGTTAACTCCTTTCTCCATTTAATTTCCTCCAAAGATCTATCACACCTAATTTTTCTAACATTTTGTTTACCTCCTTAACTTCTTTCTTATTTATTTTGTGGTTTGATTTATCTAGTTCTGAGAGAGGGAGGTTGAGATCCCCCACTATTATAGTTTTGCAATTTCTTCTTGCATCCGTCTGAACTTTTCCTCTAGGAATTTCCATGCTATACCACTTGGTGCATATGTTTAGTATTGATATTGCTACATTGTCTATGATACCCTTTAGTAAGATATAGTTTCCTTCCTTGTTTCTTTTAATTAGATCTATCTTTGCTGTTACTTGATCTGAGATCAGGATTGCTACCCTTTTTTTTTTTTTTTTGTTCACCTGAAGCATAGTAGATTCTGCTCCAGCCACTTTACCTTCACTCTGTATGCATCTCTATGCTTTAGATGTGTTTCTTGTTTCTTGTTTATATGTGTTTCATTGCAATATTTTTCCATTTCACCAATTTTTTTTTTTACAGTGAATTGGTCTTTTTCATATCTGACCCGACCCGCGGGTCTCGAGCTAAGGGTGCCTGAGATCTCGCATCGGTCTGTGAGCCAAAAGGCTGGGGAGGCTTCAACCTGGGGATGGGCTGTGAAAGGAAAGAATGGAGACCATTCTGTATAAGGGCAGAATAGCTCGTTTATTGAGGCATAGTACAGGGTTTTTATACATTGTGTATCAAAGTAAACTTTCATATAACAAAGGATGTAACATCTGTTGACCATTTGTCAGGAAATTGAGTAAGGGGAGGGATGTCACACCAGTATGTGTGACTTCTTGAAGCAGGATGCCTGCTTGACACTTTCTTGAGATAATTGATCGTATCTGGCTTCCTGGTATGCACTTTTTGGGGGCAGGGGTTTGGTAGACCTCTTTGTCTCTAACAGTCTCTTTGTCTCCAACACATATCTCTTTTGGAGGGCATTATATCCTTCTTGTAATGATCTCAATTCATTTCTCCATTTTTCTTCTCTCTTTTGAGATTCTTTATGCAATCTTCCAGGAAAGCTTTGTGAAATGGGGACCAGGTAATGTCTCTCTTTGTGGCTTCTTCTCAATTTGCTTTACCTTTGTGAACCTCAGGATCTGAGGTCTGTTCTTCTCTTTCTCAATAAAAGCTGTCTATGATGAGAGTTCTTTTTTTTTTATTATTCATTTTTAAAAGCTTGAGACCTGTTTAAAGCAGCTGCTTTAATTTGCCCTGGGGCAGTTCGGCTAATTGACTTCCAGTGCTAGGCTATAGGGGCTAGGTCCTGCATTCTCTTTTTACAAAAGGCATATCTGGGAAAGCACCTGCCTACAACCAGGGCAGAGTGGCCTAAGAGGCTCACAGAAACTTTCCAAGTGCTTAAAAACTGCCCGTTCTGATTCCTGGCTCGGCTTCCTGCTCTGTCTCCCGGAGCTGCTGTTTGTGCTCAGCAAACTTACTCCCTGCCCAACTGAAACAGGCTGTTCTGAAACTCTTCAAAGGTAATCTGTTCTGGGAATGTGGCATACTCCAAATATTTGTGGGTGCCTTGAATCCAAAATCAGTTCAGAGGCTTAATCTGCTGTTGGTTTGAGAGAAGGTCAGAAAAAGTCACAAGAGGTCACAGAGAGTCGTGTCTGCACTCTGCCATCTTGGCTCCGCCCCTAGAAATCTAAATTTTATTTTTAATAGTATTATTTTTCCAAATACATGCAAAGATAGTTTTCAACATCCACTTTTGCAAAATCTTGTGTTCCAAATTTTTCTCCCTCTCTCCCTACCCTCACCCTCCCCAAGACAGCAAGCAATCTAATATAAATCAAACACACTCAATTCTTCTAAACATATTTTTATATTCATCATGCTGCACAAGAAAATTTAGATCAAAAGAGGGAAAGGAAAGAAAAAACAAGCAAGCAAACAAACAACAAGCAAAAAGAAGGGGTAAAAATACTTTGCTTTGATCCAAAAATTTCCATTGTTCTCTCTCTGGATGGCACTTTCTGTCTATTGGAATTACCTTGAATTATTGAAAAGAACAACTCCATCACAGCTGATCATCACATAGTCTTAGTATTATGAACAGTGTTCTCTTAGTTCTGCTCACTTCACTCAATGTCAGTTCATGTAAGTTTGTTCAGGCTTTTCTGAAATCAATATGCTCTTTTTGTTGTTGATGATGTTGTTTTTGGTTTGTTTTTAAATAATAACTTTTTATTTTCAAAATATATGCAAAGATAATTTTCAACATTCACCCTTGCAAAACCTTGTCTTCCAAATGTTTCTCCCTCCCTTCTCCCCATTGACTCCCCTAGACAGCAAGTAACCATATATGTGTTAAACAAGTTGTAATTCTTCTATACATATTTTTCACATTTACCGTGCTGCACAAGAAAAATCAGTTCAAAAAGGGGGGAAAAATGAGAAAGAAAACAAAAAACAAGCAAACAACAAAAAAGGGGAAAATACTATGTTGTGATTTATATTCAATCCCCACAGTCCTCTCTCTATCACAAGTCTATTGGAATTGGCTTGAATTGTTGAAATGAGCCATGTCCATCAAAACTGATTATCACACAATCTTGTTGTTGCTGTGTACAATGTTCTCTTGGTTATACTCACTTCACTTCCAGGCCTTTCTGACATCACCCTGCTGATTGTTTCTTATAGAACAATAATATTCCATAACAATAACATTCATATACCATAACTTCTTCAGCCATTCTCCAATTGATGGGCATCTATTCAGTTTCCAGTTCCTTGCCATCACAAAAAGGGCTGCCACAAACATTTTTTGCACATGTGGGTCCTTCTCTCCCTCTTATGATCTCTTTAGGATACAGACCCAGTAGCTGCTCATTTCTTATAAAACAATAATATTCTGTGAAGAATTAACAGAATAAAAATGCTCTCATGGGAATATACCCTTAAACTATACCTTGTGATTTGAGACTTTATAATAACAAATAGAGATATATAGCTAAAAAATTGCAGGTGTTATCCCTCCTGTTTTTCCACCACCTCTCAATTAGCATTTAGGCCCTACTTTTAAAGGTGATGATGGCTTTGAATAACTGCTTGTATATCAGTTTTCTAGGGAAATTTAAATTAAGAGTTTATTATTACTTGTATTCCTTTGTTTCTGGATTCAATTTTGATTAGATTATAAATAAGCCTGTACTCTCCCAAACATTGGGAGAAAAGGAATTGATTGGGGGGTAAGGGGCCTCCTGCATTTAAGCTGAATAGGACCAAGTGAAGATTTTTTGTTGTTGAGGCAATTATGGTTAAGTGACTTGTCCAGGGTCACACAGTGAAGAAGTATTAAGTGTCTGAAACCAGATTTGAAATCAGGTTCTCCTTATCTTTAAGGCCTACACTCTATCCACTGCACCATCTAACTTCCCTAGGTAGAGTTCTCAAACAGCCCATGAGATGGAGTGGATTAGACTTTAGGCCTAAATTCTAGAAAGTCACATAATTCCTATTCTCAGAGAGTTGTAGGGCAGAAAAGGTCAGACCCTAAAGTCTAAGATTCAGGAAGTTACTTGACCCACAGGAAGTAGACAGCATTGCTTATCATTGGTCAATGATTACTTTCTTTTCAGTCTATCCAATGAACCCAAGTCTTTTGCTATTTAACCAAATTCACTATTTTTGGCTCACTAGGCCAGACACAATGTGGGCAGATGGGAGATGAAAGGCTCTATGTCTGTTCAGCTGGTGTTTTTGGACTTCTTCTTGCAAGGACTAAATACATGCTTCCTGTTTGTATCCAAAGATACTTCTGAATAGTCAATTTGGGTAAGGGGATCCCAGCACCCATTCCACAAAAGGCTATTTAATCTTTTTTTAATTGTTTTTTATTGAAGCTTTTTATTTTCAAAATATATGCACAGATAATTTTTCAACATTGATCCTTTCAAAACATTGTATTCCAATTTTTCTCCCTCTTCCCCCATCCCTCCCTTATATAGAGGATCATGGATGTAATCCAATATATGTTAAACTCGGTAAAAATATATGTAAATTGAATATAGGCATGCATATTTATACAATTACCTTGCTGCACAATAAAAATCAGATCAAAAAGGAATAAAGATGAAAAACAAAATAAAATTCAAGCAGACAACAACAAAAGAAGTGAAACTGATGTATTGTGATCCACACTCAGTTCTCACAGTCCTCTTTCTGGGTGTAGATGGCTCTCCTCATCTCAAAATCATTGGAACTGGTTTGAATCATCACATTATATATTTAATCTTGTGTTTTAAAGTTATGCTTTGCACTTTTTTACTGATAAACATCATATCAGGAAGGAGATGCCCTTTCTTACAAGTTCATGATAAACTCTCTAAAATCATAACCTGAAGCTCTGGTCTCTAACTTTGTTCCATATATTTACCTTCTTTCTCCTTCTTTGCTAAATCCTTTTGGAACTTAACTCACTTGAACTGGCGTTACAATTACAATTACAATAAACTTTGCCCCTTGACTTGGAGAGGGGTTCAAGCCTGAAAATTCTTTTCAGATACCTCATGACATGGTCTGAGATCCCACCTTTTGGGTTCTCCTTTCTGAACTTCAACACAACCTTCCCTCTGTTGATTATTTCCAATTTATCCTGTGTGTAAGTTTATTTTTTACATGATTGTTTACATACTGTCTCCCTCAATACATTGTAAGTAGGCAACGCCTTTTATGTTTCTTTGTATTTCCAACTTTTAACATAGTATATAACATAATAGATGTTTAATAAATGTATATTGCTTAAATACCATATGCCAGACACTTAAAAAAAAAAAAACTGGACAGTTTTAGAAAAAGCTGGGAAGACTTGTAAGAACTGATGCAGAGTGAAGTGCTTAGAACCCAGGAGAATAATTTTTACAATAATAACACTTTGTGAAGACAAACAAGTTTGAAAGACTGAGCTCTAATCAATTCCATGACGAAACATGTTTCCAAAGGACATATAATAGAGCATGTTACTCATCTCACAACAGAATGATGACTGACTCAAAGTACAAAAAAGAAAAAAAAAAGTTTTGGACATGGCTGTTGTGAAGATTTGATTGTTTGCTTGTGGGTTATTCATTACCATTTTTTTCTCCTTAGTTACTGGGGTAAGGGAGGAAGCTTTAGTAATAGTAAGCTACAAAAGAGAAGGGTGAGGCATTAGTATATATTTTTTTTAATTTATAGAAGGAAACAAAAGGAAATTCAGTAGGAATGTAGAAAAACAGGGTAACTTTGAAAGTAGCATATAAAATTATTATAGACTTTTTTGAAGCAAGTAGTATGAGATGGATGTTCATAGTTTCATGTACAATACTCTGTTGTGGAATTCTCCTTTTTCTGATGTTTCCATTCAGAAACTTAAAAAAAGATAATCTCCACTTTCTAATATTCAGGGTCTCCCTACCTACTAGTTTCTTCCTTGATGTGTCCCTACCCAAGTCTCCTACACCCTAGTCTCCCTCACTCTGAAAAAATGCATTAGATCCTGCTAATCCCACCACTTATCATTCTCTTGTCCCTTTCTCAGATCAACTGAAAAAGACAAGAGATGAACTTATCTTGGAAGGGGCATCTGGTTCCTGGAGTTGAAACCAGTCAGAGCAGCAGATGGAAAGAGGAGTGTGTCAAATATTTCCCCCATTTTTATCCCCTACCATGATATTTTACTTTCTTAAGCACTGACTGGGATGGGAAACTGAGGAATTCTCAGAGTGATGATTGTGAGAGATTGGTATGGTTTTTCATATGAAATTGCTAACTAAAACACTGCAGGAAGAGATTAAGTATGGCTTTTTAGAATACCAAAGGCAGACCAGACTTTCCACTAAGAATCCTATTTGCAAGAAGTCTGGCAAATAACAATATCAGGCAGGCTAAATGGGTATTGTGATAAAGCTCGGTTTGAGCAAAGTCCGGTAAGCTAGTATTGTGTTAAGCAAGCAGGAAGCAGGAAATACTTTGTTCCAGAGATTGACTGGATGGGGGCAGGTCCTGGATGCCTGCAACTCCTCTGCTTATAAAAACATCTGTTCAAATTAGAAACCCGGCCTCCTTTCCTCCCTGGCTTGCCTGGGGGGAAAGAACCGCCCAGAATCTTGTGAAATTCTAATAAACTTCTAATCTTCACTTTGAGAAATCTAAGTAATGATTTTGAGTTGGGGGTCGAATTTTTATCCCACACAACATGGTTTTCATTATTTCATTTTCTTGTTTATGAATTTTCTATGACTGACCATTTGCTACAGAATGTAGCCTAATTTTACCTGTCATCCAAGACTGTCCACAGACTGGTCTTGATCTACCTCTTCAGTTTTATTTCATATTGCTCTCCTACACTATTTGCTTCTCCAGATCTGATTGCTATGAATGAATATTTGATAATGAATGAATATATATAAATGAAAATATTTAGCCCTGAGTATACTTTGAAATTTCCTGCCTCCACATTTTTGTTCATACCACACTACAATTCTTTTGTATTTCAAATAAATACAAATTCTACCTTTTAGTGCAGTGTTCCCTGATTATAACTTCACTGAAGTTCCTATAGCTCTTTGTCTTTTAATGTGAAAGCATTGGCTACGAGAACAATGTACTGGATTGCAATCTGAAAATGAATTATTTCTCTGTCATTTTGAGCTTATAAAAAGTCTTGTTAGAATCTTAATAATTGTTCAGCTTTATTGTTTTCTCTGAGATCTAAAATTCAGTACAATAATAAAGCCTAGGTTTTTACTTTTATTATTTCTACATTGGGGTAAATATGTTTCAGCAATTGGTACCTATCACATGAACTCGGAAAAGAGATTTCTCCCATAACAATCATAACAGAATTTTAGTATTGCCTCTATTTGCTTGAGACAGTAAGTCTCATCATTACCTAGAGCTTGCAACTTTAGGTAAGGTCTCAAATTATACCTCAGATTAATTTCTGGCTCAGCTTTATTAATCCTATTTACTTACAATGAACATTTTTTGTCACTAGTTATACCTCTGGGATAAACAGTTGTATGCAGTTAAATCCCCTACTATTTACTGATGAGTTTATTATTTTATCTAATGAAGAGCCCTTTCTTTTATCTGTTATTTGATGTGTAAATCTTTATCTTCTCCCTTTGCTCTCTGCAAAACTGCATTGTATCCACGCAGCATGGATACTGCCTTCTAACTAAATATCTGTTAAAAATTGGTAAAAGTGGGGGCAGCTAGATGGCACAATGATAGACCACCACCCCTGAAGTCAGGAGGACCTGAGTTCAAATCTGGTCTCAGACACTTAACATTCTCTAGCTGTGTGACCCTGGGAAAGTCACTTAACCCCAATTGCCTCAGCAAAAAAAAAAAAAAAAAGGTAAAAATATTGGTCTATAAGGTTCTTGTGTACCAAAGAACTATGCTTTCAGCATATAATAAACCATATATTTAAAAGTCTCTTCACATTGATTAGTATGATTGGCAACAATACCTATCAATTAATTTGTGGGGTTCTGATTGGTAAAAGTTGTTGCAAGAGTGTTGAAGCTGGGAAAGGACCCCAAAGATTGGGGGTCACAGACTAGTGTTAGGAGGTGTCTCAAAAGAATTTGCAGCTGTAACACCAATTGAAGCAGTCTAAATTCCAAGAGAATTTAGCAAAGAAACAGAAGCAAGGATACAAATTTATCCAGTTCATGTCATTGATAGTCTAATTTTAGGGCCTAGAGGTAGAACCAAGGAGTGGTCTCAAGAATTTAGTCATCACTGACCAACAGAAAGTAATGTTTATAGGACTATACTAAGGCCAGAAGAGTTGAAATCATTGGCAGACTGATTGTTAGAATAGTCTCAGGATCACTAACATATTTTCCCTAAAGTCTAAGGAAAGAAATATTATTATATTCCTAGGCCAAATGACTTTTATAATCATTGACAGAACAATAGCATTCCTAGATCAGAGGGCCTCCAGATCAGATTCCAAAGCCAGAAGATTTAGAATCACTGACAGATTGTTAGAACAGAAATCCCCTAAGGTCAGGGGACTTTAAAATTATTGCTTTCTTTCTTAGAGGCTATATTACATCAAGAGGATGAAAGCCATACCAAAGAGGGAGGAAGGTTGAAAACCATTACAAGGACAGTTTCCTGGGCACTTGTTCAAACTGACTAGCTCATGGGACTGGACTCACAGATCTCCGATGGAGTGGGGTAAGACCCCTTAGGAAGAGTGCTTCCCCTGAACTCCTTTCCTTCCAAACTTGCAACTCCAAACCAAGAGCCAATTGAATTACAAATGAAAAGATCTGGCCACTTAGGATTTAAAAGCACTTGTTTTATATCTCCATTTTATGCCTCTGCCTATCAGGCATCTTGATCTGAAATAAACTGAGTTTTTCTTAAAAGTTAAATTTCAAGAACTGTGCATGTTTAATTTATATTGGATTACTTGCTGTCTTTGGGAGGGGTATTTGGGGAGGGAGGGATAAAAATATGGAACACAAGGTTTCGCAAAGCTGAATGCTGAAAACTATCTTTGTATGTATTTTGAAAATAAAAAGCTATTTTTTTAAAAGTTAAGTTTCAAGCTTCTCTCCCTGGAGGAGAATGAGAAATGGCCAGGGTCGTTGTGTGTGGGAAAGATATGTACAAACCAGCTTCTTCAAAGAACAGCAGCGTGTGGGACAGTATCAACCACAAAAACAGACTTTCAGAGTAAGAAAAAGCAAAAAGGAGTCTATTTTCTGGTAACTTATCTAAAGAAGTCACATGTTTATGAATGAGACTGATTAGATGAAATTTTCTCAGTTTGAGACTGTGATGTGATCCCTATTCCCAGAGCCAGAAGATGAGGTCTTGAACTCTGGGTCCAAGAAGGACCCTGGGATGTCACATGATCTCTAAAAGGTCAGACCCTTCAAACCCTAAGTTACAGTAAGTGACATGACCTGTGGGAAGCAGACAACATTGGTGACCATTGGTCAAGGATGGTTACATCCTTTTAGCCTATCCAATGAAAAAGCTCAGGTCTTTTGCTTTTTAAATCTCCCAAGAAGACAGAAGTTGGTCAGGTTCCACAAGCACATGGCAGGAGTTGGGATGGCTCCCAGATATGTGTCTGGGCCTCTCCCTGCAGGGACTAAATAAATGCTTTCTCTTTGTAACTGAAGATGTCTCTGATTAGTTAATTTGGGAAAGGGGGTCTAGCACCCGGCCCACACTTTTATATATTTTAATTAGATAAAATATATTTAAGGTATTATGCTGCTTTCTAAATTGTACATTGGGTAATTTATAAAGCTGTGCTTTAAAATTTTATCAGCTCTGCTGGACATGTGGCAGAAATTTTGTGAAATTTAGTCCAAAGTTATTTAGATATTACTTATATTCTGAATCTTACAGTTTGTCTTGTTTTCTCCCTTTAACAAAGAAATATACTGAAAGGTTAGAGTTTGTAAAATTTTATAGAAAGTTAAAAAAAAAAAAGATGACTTAAAAGCAAGAAAGGTTGGTTGGGAAAACAATTGATAAGATTGAAGATTTTGAAGGAAAGAAAGTTTCTTTCTCCATGCCCCATTATCTCCATTTCTTGCTGCAGTGGTGAGCAAATGAGAGTGACAAAGAAAGAGAAAAGGTTGAAATACAGTGGAGCAATAAAAATCCCCTTAAGGATATTGGCAGTTACCCAGTGGAAAGGGAATGTTAAATAAGATCATCACTAGGGAAATTTTAGCTTAATACGATTATTAAGGAAGTTATTGGGATGCTCAAGCAACATGTGATATCTTTTTAAGAAAAATTGGCTGTCAGTTCCAATAGTCTTGTGATGGAGAGAGCCATTTGCACCCAGAGAGAGGACTATGGGGACTAAGTGTGGATCACAACATAGTATTTTCACTTTTTTTTGGTTGTAACAACAACCAAAAAAGCAATATGCTTGCATTTTGTTTCCTTTCTCATTTTTTTTTCCTTTTTGATCTGATTTTTTCTTGTGCAGCATGATAATTGTGAAAATATGTATAAAGAATTTGCATATGTTTAACATATATTGGATTGCTTGACATGGGGGGTAGGTAGAAGGGAGGGAGAAAAAAATTTGGAACACTAGGTTTTGCAAGAGTGAATGTTGAAAATTATGCATGTTTTAAAAATAAAAAGCTTTTTTAAAAAAAAGAAAATTTGGCTGTATAGGGATATGTACAATTTCAAAACAAATATCCAAAAGGTGTGTAATGTATCTAAAGACAAATAAGAAGATATTGAAAAGACATCTCTCTGCTGGGAGGGAGCCTGGCTCTAGAATATTCAAGTAGATTTTGCTGAAATGACATTAGTGGGAAAATTGAGTTATTTATTGGTTATAGTGGACTATTTGATAGGATGGGTGGAAACTTCACTGCCCTCTGCTACCTCAAAAGGGATTAGAATAATAATAATGGAACAAATTATACCTAGGCATGGACTGGTAGAGACTATTGATTATGATAATGTAAAATTGAGTGGCAATTCCATATATCTTCACATTTACCCTCATCAGAGAAAGTGGAAAGAATGAATCAGATTCTTAAGAAACAGATTACTAAATAAACTGATGTTGGAGATAAATTGCCTTGGACCAAAATTTGCCTATTGCTTTGTTAAAGAATTAGAATTGTCTCCAGAAGTGATGCAAGATGCTGTTTGGTTTACTTTAGTTGAGAGGGAAAAGGGAAATATGTTCTTGAGACAAAGGTTAAAAAATTTTTTTTATATATACTGGCAGTATCCTCATCCCTTTTGTGACTTAGGAAGCAAGGACTGCTGGCCCAAACAGGACCTTTGAAGTTTGCAATTCCAGAAGACTGGGTACTTATTAAGTCCTGGAAGGAGCAGAGTGGGAAGGACCTTATCAAATATTACTGATGACCGAGATTTTGGTCTGGAGATCGAGGAGTGGACTCATTGCACCAGGGGTAAAGGACCTGTGAAGGAACCTCAAGAATGGACTATTAAGGACAATTTATAACCTCTAAAGTTGAATTTGCACCAGGGTAATTAAGAATGTTTTCTGGGGGGGAGGAGGGTATATCAAAGAGCACATCTCAAAAACCCTAAGGATAGTTGGGGTAAACAGAAAGGAACATCAAGCTCAACCCCTTCTCTGGGATCCCTGTTAATTCCCCTTAATGTGAAAACTTGCTGTTTCTTGAAACCATCTTGTCAGTCCTGGAAAAAGAGCTTGTTTGGGTTTTATAATTTTCAAACTAGAAATTGGCTTATTGAATATCTACAAGTCTGTTATGTAGAAATTATTTCTAATGATTACCTTTTATACCAGATTGACATTTAAACTCAAGAAGAAAAAAAGGGATTAAAGTTGTTAAGTGAAATAAATCTCATGTTTGTGAGATTTAGTAAACTGTTTAACTGATTATTGAACATCTTAAAGAAAAATGATTTATGTTATGTTGAACTTAAAACCATCTATTTAGATGTCAAGATAAGTTGTGAATTTTCTGGAATAAATCTCTCTTATCAATGTAAGATTATGTTAACACTTATTTAGAATATATGCTCCTTGAGAGCTAAATTCACCTAAAGCTTTGATTAACAAGACTTGCTATTTGAGATAAAATCTCTTGAGATTGTAATTGATATTGTTTGGAGTTTTGAATTCAAGTATGATTGTCTGATGGAATCATCAAGCTAGTAATCCACCATCTGAGAAAAATGTGCCACAAGCTACTCAGAGGGATGTGATCCTGTCTGTATCTATGCAAGAGTTGGGAGAACAAACTTGGTCTCCTCTTAAGGTGGGATCTTTCTGACTCCGTTTCTCAATGGTATACCTTTGAATAAGAACTTACCTGATTATTCCTGAATCTGGTTATAAGGTAGAATTGTTATTGCATGATTGTCAACAGTGACTGTTACCTTAAGTCAAACTGACCTAAAGATGCTTTATCCTGTCATGTATGTACTTCCAAGTTAAGCATGAAAGACCAAATTTGATGCTATTATAATCATGCCCTCTGCTTTTTCCTCTTATAGCAAGTTTCTATAATCAGAGCAAGTGGCCATGCCATGAGCACAATGTAAGTATGTAAGATCTTGCAGTTTTCAATCTGAAAATATGTAGTCATTGTATCCTAAATAAATAGGTAAAAGAATATTTTACTTAGATCTATCTGTTGCTAGATGCATATGTCTATATGAATCAAGATCCTTAGTTTTACCTTGTAGGACGATTCAACTGTATGCCCCCTTCCAGCTTGAAGTAGCCGTGATTTCTGTGAAAGACTGAGATCTCTGGCCCTTGTCACCAGAATTCTATCTCTCCAAAAGACAGAAAGGGGGAAGATGATAGATATGAGCTGAGGATCTCAAAGCCCTGTACTTGGCTAAGCAATGTGGACCATATTATTGTTTTTATTATCCTCCTGTTTGGGCCAAGTTTATTGAATTCTTTTGTTAGTCTTATTCCTTTCAGTTTATAAGTTTTTAGGGTTTTTTTTAGTGTATTTTTAATACATGTTTTATGAATTATGTTAGGAGAGAAAAATCAGAGATAAAATAACAAAAAAGGAATGAACATGACAAGTGTTAATTTGCATTATGTCTCCTTAGTTCTTTCTCTGGATGCAGATGTCATTTTTTGTCCAAACTCTATTAGGATTATTTTGGATCATTGAAGTACAGAGAACTAAGCCTTTCATAGCTGATCATCACACATTCTTGCTGTTATTGTGCACAATGTATTCCTGGTTCTGCTTGTTTCATTCAGCATCTGATCATGCAAATCTTTCCAGGTCTTTTTAAAATCAGTCTGTTCATCATTTTTTATAGAACAATAATATTCCACTACCTTCATCTACCACAACTTGTTTAGCCATTCCCCAGTTAATGGAATCCACTCCTTTTCCAATTCTTTGCTACCACAAAAAGAGCTGCTACAAGCATTTTTGTACATGTGGATCCTTTTCCCTCCTTTATGATTTCCTTGGGATACAGACCCAGTAATGACAAGTTTTACATTTAAAGAGAAATGATAAATGAAAATAGTTACTTCGGAGGAAGATCAAAATATAGGTGAGAAATGTGAGATTTGAAGAAGGAGCAATGGAAAAGATGTGGAAACCAAATCTTTATGAAAAGGAAATGGGGGAATTGTGAGAAATACTGAAAAGTTAGGTTTCTACAGAATGTTGCAAGCTTCATAATAATAACCAATGCGTTTTTAGAATGTGAGAAATTAAGGAATTAGATTGTTTTCAAAGAACAATTAAGTGTCAATTTCTCAGAAACCTTGAGCAAACAAGGAATTGGGGAGCTAGAAAAGCACAGATGGACTCAGCCAATCAGAGTCGTGTGGTTTTGAGAACACCACAAACTCAAAATGATAGATGATCCAGCTCAAACTGATTGAGGTCAATGACCATACTTGACCAAATATCTACATTTGTTTAATAGGCTAATTGCATATTAAATGACACCGTAGGAGGAGTTTTCCACCAGTTTTGAACATGAGATGTATACTAAAGGAGGAGGGACATGTTTGTACATATTCAGGGAAAAACATACAATGGGTGTATCAAAAAGATTGTAACCTGGAAAAGAATGGGCCAATCCATTCCCTGAAGGTAGGGTACTGTGCTGAGTTAACAAATCTAAAGCTTTTCTCTCTTTTTTTTTTTTTAATTAAAAGCTTTTTATTTACAAAACATATGAGTGATTTTTCTACATTGACCTTTGCAAAAACTTTTTTTTTTTGTTCCAAGCTTTTCCCCTCCTTCCCCCCACTCCCCACCCCTAGATGGCAGGTAATCTAATACATGTAAAGCTTTTCTCAATTCTGTGCCCAGTGCTTCCTCTTCCTGCAGAGAATAGAAGCCTGCCTCTGGCCAGAAACACCAGCTCTTTTTAAATAAATTTTCCTTGAAATCTGAATTTCTGTATCGAGCATTTTGAACACCTATAAACTTTTCTGGAAATATAAATATCAGGTACAATACAAATATAAAAGGTTTCTCCAAGCACAATTAATCCCCCCTCTCACCCATTTCTAATTGCCCTGGAACAAAGTCAGTTTTGGAAGTTAAGAATTGTCCTTAAGAATTCATTCTTTATTATCAAACTGTGCATACCCTTTGACCCAGCAGCATTTCTATTGGGCTTATATCCCAAAGAGATCTTAAAGGAAGGAAAGGGCCCCACATGTGCAAGAATGTTTGTGGCAGCCCTTTTTGTGGTGGCTAGAAACTGGAAATTGAAAGGATGCCCATCAATTGGAGAATGGCTGAATAAATTATGGTATATGAATGTTTTGGAATATTATTGTTCTGTAAGAAACGACCAACAGGAGGATTTCAGAGAGGACTGGAGGGACTTGCATGAACTGATGCTGAGTGAAATGAGCAGAACCAGGAGATCATTATACACGGCAACAACAGTACTATATGATGATCAATTCTGATGGACATGGCTCTCTTCAACAATGAAATGTTTCAAACCAATTCCAATTGTTCAGTGAAGAAAGCCATATACACCCAGAGAGAGGGATGTGAAATGTGGACCACAACATAACATTTTCATGCTCTCTATTGATGTTTGCTTGCATTGTGTTTCCTTTATCGGATATATCTTTTGTGTAGATAAGATTTTTCTTGCACAACAATGATAAGTTTGGAAATATGTATACATATGTTCGATTTGCCAATATTTTAACATAATTAACATGTAGTGGATATCCTGCCATCTAGGGGAGGGGTGGGGAGTTGGGGGGAAAAATTTGTAGCAGAAAGCTATGTAAGGGTTATTGTTGAAGAATTACCCACACATATGCAAATAAAATTAAAAAAAAAAAGAATTCATTCTTTAAATTCCTTCATAGGTCCTTTAATCCTGTTTTAATGAGTCCATCCCTTCTCAATTGTCTAGACTACAGTCTCAATCATCAGTAACATCTAGTAAAAATCCTTCCCACTCTGCTCCTTCCAGGACTTAATAAGCACCCAATTTCTTGGAACTGCAAACTCCGAAGGTGCTAAACCAGGGCTCCTTACTTCCAATAAAAGGGATGAAGACACTGCTAGTTATGTAATTCCTTAAAACCTTATCCTTTGTTTCAAAAGAGGGTATTCCCCTTTTCCCTCCCAAATAAGGTAAAGCAAACAGCATCTCAGATGGGTAAAGTCCCAGACCACTTCTGAAGGCAATTCTAATCCTTAACAAAGCAATAGATAGGTAAACATTTAGTCCAAAGCAATTTAGTCTCTAACATCAATTTAGTAATCTGTTTCTTAAGAATCTGATTCATTCTTTCCACTTTCCTGATGGTACCAAAAGTACTAGGTACCAAAGTATGTGGAACTGCCGCTCGATTTGCAATCCTCTACCCCTTTATTTCTTGTAAAATCTTAAAAGTAAAATGGATTTCAGATCAAGAACTCCAAATGGACCTTGTCCTCACTTTGCTCAAAAGTTAAGAAGGGCACCACCTTTTTCTCCCTCTTGAACACTCCCTCTTGAACTGTCCACTCTTCCCACAATAACAGGTGATCTAACCACTCCATTCTGAGATACTTCTTCCTACCCTCATCTTCCCAATAAGGGGGAAATTTTCAATATCCTTTTTGCACTGAAATCTTTCCTCAGTCTACTATGGGTTCCTCCCATCCCCCCTCAACTCCTTCCTCAGCAGTTGGTGCTGCCAAGGAAAAATTGAATAAAGGGAAGGAAAAGCATTCATCAGGTCCCAATCCTTCCCCTTTTTTCCCCTTCAGGCTGTGCTAGAAAAATCTTGGCAGCCATTGACCTCCCTTTCTGGCAGGAGGCATTTTCTGACTCCTCTTGACTAAAAAATTATTTCCATTTAAAATTTTAAAACTTAACAGAGCAAATCTTCATCAGCCTCAAACTTTGACCAGAATACTGAAGGTCTTCTAATAGGATTCTTGGGCCATTTCTAACACTATTTTATAATTTTCCCTTATCTTTTCCCTGGTTGACTCACTGTCTCCCCAGTTTTCTACATTCTCCATATCAGACTTACTGGAGAAATATCAGAAGAGGTTTCCCTTACCCCCTCCAGTACCTCTTCCTTTCTACTTTTTGTCTCCATCCTAACTAGACAAACTTTTCCAGGTTAGGATCTGAATCAACAAGATACTACTTTGGGCTCCAACCCAAATTTTGACCATTTTCATACCTTGTTCAAGGGTGCTGTAGCTTGTGTGGTTTAGAGCTCCATTCTAATCTTCCTTTCCTGTGTTTTGTCAATTCATTCCTTTTTCAGGCTTTTAAGTTTCCTTGCAACTGAGAGAAAACTCCTAGGTCTAGGCACCAGGGCCACTCAAAAAGGAGCAGGAGCACTCTCCCCAGTTCCTGACTCACTTACCCCTCTTAGTGATTAAGATTTCCCAGTCAAGGCACCAATTGTTTGAAATGAAAACTTCAGATCCAAATTCTTGTAGTAAGTGGATTAGAGGAAATCATACCCCTGAGAGGGGACAGTCATAATTTACAGAAGCCAGAACCAACATTTATATTCTCTAATTTGGCCCTGCCTCCTCATCCCCTCCTCAGAATTTCCATTGGAGAAGACCCTTCCAAAATCTAATATTTCATGATATTCCCATTACATGTAGTCCTTGATATGTTTCCATGTTTCCCCCTCCCCTTGCCACATCATCATATATTCAAAAATGGTGGATATCTCCTTAAGGGAGGAGAAATTAATATACAAATGCTTATTTAAACATGTGCAATTAAAAATTTAGCTTGCCCAAGGCATAAACCCAGGTCATTTGTACTTATTCAACACCCAAGGTTATTTCTGTTGACTTAAGACATTCTCTAATTCTTTTAGGCAGGAATGCACTGACCCTAAAACTTATATCACATTCTTTTCTACCACAGCAATAGAGAGGGAGGCTGTGAGACTGAAACTTTTCAATAATGGAAACAAAAACCTTACAATTTACTTTTCACAAACCCTCAGCAAAGCAGCAGCTTGGGACCAGTATTGACCACCTGAAGATTTTTTAAAATTGACATTTCTTAGCTCATTCATTCACTCTTCATTTGTTGAAATACTCAAACCTCATGGAATATCATTAAAAGAATTTGTCCATCTCAACCCACTTCCCCTCTAATCCCAAATCCAAATTAATCTTGGTCAATTATAACTTTAAAAGTTCCATTTTCTGGAAAATTAAAATTTATGGCAAGGAAAGGTTTGCAATGTCTAATTTGTTTAAAAGGTAGCATCTGTACCTTCTGATAGTTTCCAAGGGATCAGACTGACTCCAGGCCCTGGAGCCAGTGCAATGTCTTGAAACCTGCACTGATTGCAGCATTACCCATCATGGGAGGACTCCTGCTTAGCAGAAAGGCCTCTTTCCTCCCCCCCCAAAATGGCTTCCCTCCATATTCCCCAGAAGGGCTCCAATCCCTGCAGCTCTTTAAGGGACATATTTCAGGTTGTTGTGCTCCATCTGGACAGAGAGATCTGTGAAGCTTTCATCTATGCATAACTCAGTACAATCCAGGTCTGAGGTCTCTTGTGTTGGGGAAGAGGGATGAGGAGAGTCTCTTTCATGAGCAGAAGTAAATACTACAAATCCGAGGATCCTGAAGGAAGGTTTTAAAAATATGTTCCCTGAAATCCTTTAAACCTGTCAACATCCTGGTCTGGCCATCTGAAGGAATAAACCTATGAAGCTAAAGACCTAAGTTTTGCACGGCAGGTGAGAGGAAGTTATTGCGAGATTTTGACTAAAGGATCTTTCTGGAAGAGGGAGAATCAGAAGGGAAGAGCCATGAAGTAGCGGCTCTAGTGTCCCATGACAGCTACATTAGTAATCTCCTTCAAAGCCAAGGCTCCTTGGAAGGAGAGGTATATGACTATATTTACTTTTTTTTCCCCAAAAAAGTTTCCAAGACCCCAGCTTTTGGGATAAGTACTCACCATTCGACAAAAATTGCTGGGAAAATTGGAAACTAGTATGGAAGAAATTAGGGCTTGACCCACACCTAACACCACATACCAAGATAACATCTAAATGTGTTCATGATCTAGATATAAAGAGTGATATTGTAAGCAAATTAGAGGAACATAGGATAGTTTACGTCTCAGACCTGTGGAGATGGAATAAATTTATATCCAAAGAAGAACTGGAACTCTTAATTGAACACCAGATAGATAATTTTGACTATATTAAGTTAAAAAGTTTTTGCACAAACAAAACTAATGCAGACAAGATTAGAAGGGAAGCAATAAATTGGGAAATCATCTTTATATTTAAGGGTTCCGATAAAGGTCTCATCTCCAAAATATATAGAGATTTGTCTCATATTTATAAGAATTCAAGCCATTCTCCAATCGATAAATGGTCAAAGGATATGAACAGACAATTTTCAGAGGATGAAATTAAAATTATAGTCATATGAAAAGGTGTTCCAAATCACTATTGATCAGAGAAATGCAAATTAAGACAACTCTGAGGTACCACTACACACCTGTCAGATTGGCTAAAATGACAGGAAAAGATAATGACAAATGTTGGAGGGGATGTGGGAAAACTGGGACACTGATACATTGTTGGTGGAACTGTGAACGGATCCAACCATCCTGGAGAGCAATTTGCAACTATGCTCAAAAAGTTATCAAACTGTGCATACCCTTTGACCCAGCAGTGTTTCTATTGGGCTTCCCAATAGAGATCCCAAAGAGATTTTAAAGGAGGGAAAGGGACCCACATGCGCAAGAATGTTTGTGGCAGCCCTTTTTGTAGTGGCAAGAAACTGGAAACTGAATAGATGCCCATCAATTGGAGAGTGGCTGAATAAATTATGGTATATGAATGTTGTGGAATATCATTGTTCTGTAAGAAATGACCAGCAGGACGATTTCAGAGAGGCCTGGAGAGACTTGCATGAACTGATGCTGAGTGAAACGAGCAGAACCAGGAGATCATTATACACAGCAACAACAGTATTACATGATGATCAATTCTGATGGACTTGGCTCTCTTCAACAATGACATGTTTCAAACCAGTTCCAATTGTTCAGTGAAGAAAGCCATAGAGAGGCTTACCCAGAGAGAGGGATATGAAATGTGGACCACAACATAACATTTTCATGCTCTCTATTGATGTTTGCTTGCATTGTATTTCCTTTCTCAAATTTTTTTTTTCTTGTAGATACAATTTTTCTTGCACAACAATGATGTGTGGAAATATATATACTTATATTTGATTTATCAAGTATTTTAACATAATGAACATGTAGTGGATTTCCTGCCATCTAGGGGAGGGGTGGGGACTAGGGGGAAAAAATTTGTAACAGAGAGCTTTGTTTTTTTTTGGTTTTTTTGGTCAATGTTGAACAATTACCCATACATATGTTTTGCAAATAAAAAGCTTTAATTAAAAAAAAATGTGAAAAAAAAGTTTCCAGTGGCCTGAGCCTGAGAAAAGAAACAAGGCACAGAGGACCCACCTCTTTATTTCAGCTGCATGATACTGCCACCCATTTCCTAAATGTGTCTTTTATTCTATTAAGCCTCACATCCAGCAGATCTAACCTTTTTTTCATAAACACTTTCACTTGGCATTTCTTGGTGCTTCTTGTTCATAATGTAAAGATGTGGAGCATCAATTTTTTGGGAGCCTCCTCTAGATCATGTTCAGTAACTGTGTGCTCTGGGTCCTTTACTTTCCCTGTATTACTTCACTTGATGATATTGGCACCTATAGTTTTAATTATCATCTGTTTAATGATTCTCAAATCTACCAATCCTGCCTTAACATCTCTGCTGACGTACAGCCTTTCAGACATCTCAAAATGGATGTCCAGTAATCATCCTAAAACAAACCTATCTAAAATAAAACTCATTTATCTTTTCCCTTTAATCCCTTGCCTCTCCCTTACCCCTGTTTTCCCTTTGCTGTAGAGCACAAGACCATCTTCCTATTCCCTCAATCTCTCAACTTGGTAGTCATTTTAGATTTCTCATTGTCTCTCACTCTCCATATCCAAGCTTGTTGCCAAGATCTGTCCATTAAAAAAAATTTTTTGACCCGACCCGCGGGTCTCGAGCTAGGGGTGCCTGAGATCTCGC
>JAJPUD010020963.1:0-23820 GCA_023553655.1 Myrmecobius fasciatus | reverse complement strand
CTGGGACTGGAGCCTGGAATGGCTCTCCGACTTCTGGGTTTGGGGGGAAGGGCTGGCAGTTTGGCCTGGATTAGCTGGGAAAACCCCAGGGCCGGGAAAAGTCAGAGTGGGGGGGAGGTGTGGCTGCTGCTGCTGCTGGAGGAGATGATGATGCGGTCGGGGGCTCTGATTCACTCAGTGGAAGAAGCTGGTCTGAGGCTTCACATAGCCCAGGGTTCCCTCCATTCTACCACACTGAGCCACCCTATTATGTGCACAGTCATTCAGTTCACCTACAGGTATCCTTAATGTCTACTGTGAAATCAGTTTCCAAGACACATAAGCTGAAACAGAGGCAATGGAAGACATAAATAACTGGGCGGAATACACATAACCTAAGACATAGATAACCCATGGAACATGGAAATAGATTTGATTTAATGTTGCAGAGAATATCAATAAAACTACTTCTTCAGCATGGAAAAATAAAAAAATAAAACTGTGTGTGTGTGTGTGTGTGTGTGTAAATGACTCATGGAGTTTTCAGTACTTAACTCAATCAATAACCTTGGCAAAGATACTGGAGGAGTTTGCCATTTCCTTTTCCAGCTCATTTTACAGAGAAGAAAACTGAGGCAAACAGGGTCAAGTGACTTGCCTGGGATCGCACAACTAGTGAATGACTAAGGCTGGATTTCAAGCTGACTCCATAGCCAGCACGCTATCCACTGAGTCACTTGGCTTTGAATTTCTACTATGTGCACATAAGAGGTACATTAACTCTGTGAAAGGAAAAAGGATCTGAGAGCAGGGCAGAGCCAGCTAGAAATCATAGGTTTATGAATTGATTGCTCTCTGTGTGTGAATCTATATGTAGCTAGAGCGAAATAGATAGATAGAAACATAGGTAAATAGAGATATAGAGATATAAATATACACATATTTATACATGTAATACATTTATATTGATGTCTCTATGTCCATATTTATGTGCAGGACTTCCCAGGTCATCTAGTATAATCTCATTTTATGGATAAGGGACTGAAGTGTTCGGGGAGATTAAACAATTTGCCCCAAGTCTGCATAAGTAGTGAGACTCAAGGACTGGATCTGAACCCATCTCCTCTGATTCCAGAGTTGGTGCTCTATTTCTACACTATTCTGCCTCCCCAGGGGGGGGTGAAATAGGGGTTGAATTCTGGTATTGCCAGAAAGGCCTGGAGTGAGAAAGACAGATTGAAATTCTGCCTCTTGGGTGTTCCAACAACAATAAAAATAACCGACAGTGATGATAGCATTAAAGCATGTTACATATCTTTTTTGGGGGGGTTTATTTAGAGTCTGAGTTTTAGGACAACCCTCTGAGTTAAGTGCCATTATTATTCCCATTTTACAGGTGAGAAAACCGTGGTGGAGATTAAGTGGCTTGCCTAGAGTCACACAGTAAGTGACTGAGATGGGTTTCAAACTTATTTTTGACTTTACATCCAGGGCTCCATCCACTGTAAGTTCACAATAGTAACTGATGTTTTTATGGGCTTTATGATTCCCTCCATTCCCTCATCTGATCCCTCTGAACAAAGCAGGTCAGGGATTATTATATGGATAAAATAGACGGAGGGGGTGAGTTGTGATCTTGCTCAAGAGCAGAATTCCAATCTGGGACATCTCACTCAGAGCCAGGGACCCTTTCCAAAAGCTGACTGGGTTGGTTGGTCCCTCAGAAGGCACTGTCTGCTCCTCAGGTAGGAGCCATGGAAAGAGGCCCCCTGCATCCCTGCCAGGAGGCCCCAAACCCCTGGGTGTCTGGGGATCCCAGGTGAAGGCCAGATGGTCCCAACAGGCCCCGGCGAGGGGCTGAGAAGTGGGAAAAGGGAGGAGGACCCCCTGCCCAACTTTGTTTCCTTATTTCCCTTCTCCCTGCCTGCAGTCCCTCATCCTATTCCTCTCCCCAAGGCATCCCCTTAATCCATATTTCTCAGGGCATCCAGATTTTGTGTGACTAACCAGTATGAGTGAGTGTGCTCAGAGGACCTGGTTTTGATTTAGAATCGGGCTGTTTCCCTGCCTCAGTTTCTCCATTTGGAGGGCCAGCAGACTGGTTTCTGGGGTGCTTCTTCCAAGTTTGAAATCCTGGGAAGGTGTGTTATCAAATGAGTAGTTGGGAGAAGTTGGGGAGCTGAGGGAAGGGGAGCAGCAGGGAGGGGGAGAGGGAGGCAGGCCGGCTCCAGGCTGGGGTATATAAAATTAACACCCTAGCAGGAGGGAGGCTGCCCAGGGAAACTGGCTTTTAAACATGGGAATGGAAAGCAGATGGCTTCTGATTGAGCCCATATGGGAAGGGGGGGAGGGAGGAGAGGGAAGAGAAGAGACATTCCTCTCTGCAAACAGGCCTTTCAGGCGAACAGGAAGCAGGGCTCTGCCCCCCCTAAATCCCAGCACCCCCCGGGGCCCCCCAGCAGCAGCAGGAGCCAGAGGAGCTGGGAGACTGAACAGCAATAACAAATGTGCCCACAGTCACCAGGGAGCGGGAGGAGAGGGCCCCAGCCCCCTGCTACGGACTCCATGGGAGGCAGGGAGACTGCACGTCCTGGACCTCGGTTTCCCCATGTGTAACATTAGGGCTGTGGATGGGCTTCTAAGGCCTTGCCTTGCAACTACATGCTGTGATTCTCCGAGGGCTCTTGCTATACCAGACAAATGGTTTGCATTATCTACCAGCCAGAAGGCCTCCTGCATCCCTGCCAGAAGACTCAGGAACCCCTAGGGGTTCAGGGATCTTAGGGGATCCCACGGATGTACCTCTCCGTGTCAGAGATGGGTGGAAGGGGCTGTCCGCTACAGCCTTTCTCTCATAGCCGGCACTGGGGTTTTCCAAGGTCCCAATGGGGCCCAGCTTTCTTAGTTATGTCACAGGATTCTAATGGCTTCCACGTCACAGGGTTCAAATATGATTTCTTACTTCCACCGGACTTGGGTTTGAATTCCTACTCTGTTGTTTAATTATGTTAATTATACAATTTATTATTTATATATAATATGCAAACATAAATATATATGAATTATAACACACAATTATAATAATTAATACTTAATTATATTGTATGACACTGGCTTGTGCCTTCCTGTGCAGCTAGCCCAGACTTGAAATCCCAAGACAAGAAGTAACTGGAGAATTTATTATGGAATTTACCCTTCTGATGTCCTCTCCAGCACACATTCCCCATTTTAGCTTCTCCTTGTCCCCTCAACATACAGCTTCCTTCAGCCTTGATTTCCATCTCCCTTCCTTAACGTCGACCCAAATCTCCTCCATTCCTTAAGGTAAACCTCATATTCCTTCTCCCCTGGGAAGCTTGCTCTGACCAAACCTGGTCTCCCAGAGATCTCCCTCCTCCAAGCTCCTGGGCCACAGAGGGTCGTGTTAATAAACTTTCACAGCTGGAAAGGACCTTAGAGATAATTTACTCCAAGCCCTTCATTTCTCTGATGAGCAAAGCAAGGCCAAAATGAGAGCCACAGGCTGCCCACCGACCCACAGGTGAGGAGCTAAAGTCAAATCTTTGGGCTCAAAATTGCAGGTGTCGTTGGAATAACCAGGAAAAGGACGGGCCTTTTCAACCCCCGGGCTCATATTTTACCAGTTAGAAATCCCAGTAAAAAGTCAAAAGCCCCTATAAGGGCAAAGCCTGTGGGCCAATGCAAGCTTTGTTGCTGATTCATTTTAGGCAACTGCCAGTTCCAGCACCCGAGTGAGAGGAGCCTCATTGGAGGGAAGGGATGGTGGCTTTGGTTTTTGTGTTTTTTATGGGGAGGTCAGATGCAGGAGAAAAAGATCCTGAGTCCTAACTATTTGTCCTGTTTTCTGTAACCTTAGGAAGAGCTTCCTGGCATGATGAGTAATAATAATAAATACCTAGCATTTAAATATTGGCAAAGCACTTTATAAATACTATCTCATTGGATCCTTTTGACAACCTTGGGAGGTAGGTGCTATTATCATCTCCATCTTAGAGAGGAGGAAACAGGCAGATGGGTTTGGGGAAATGGTTTGTTCCAGACTTTGCTAAGTCCTGGGGGCACAAGCAAAAGAGTTCCCCTCTTCAAGGGACATCCCTTTCAGTAGAAGGTGATACATGTGTAGTAGCCAGAGATGTTTAGTCAGGAGTCACAGACTGGTGAGGTGACACATTCTTTTCAAGAATGGCACTGTCAGTGGGATTGCTGTTCCCAAATCTAGAAATGGAAGGGAAGGAGAGAAAATGGGAGTGGGGTGCACAAGCTGTCACATGGGGCAACATGGTGGGAAGATGATTTGGGGAATGGGATGGGCTGAGGCTAGAAATAAAGAGGGAGGGCTCTTCAACCCCCTGCCCAAGGATCCAGGGCATCTCCTTGGTGCTCTGGGTCTGCATGAGACTTGTCAACATCCTTCTTAAAACGTGGATCTCAGACCAGGACGATGTTCTCTAGATGGGGTCCAAATGGATCCGAGGACAGCAGAACAACCTTGTTCTGGTTCTGGGCACTGGACTTCTGAGTTTTGTCTCCCCAGCTAGACTGCTGGTGCTTTGGGCCAGGATTCTGCTTGTTCTTTCTACCTGTGGTACCCTGGCCCCCATCCTTTCAGTTGGGGCTCTCCCCCCTTCCATTTCCTTTCCTTCCCCTAGAGAGAGAGCACTCCCTCTGTTTCTTCTCAAACACCCTCTCTTTAGACCCTGGTGGGAATTGTCAGAGGAGAGAGATAAGGAGCAGGATGGATGGTTCTTACAGGAAGTTGCACCAAGGCTCTGGGCCTATTTTTAATAAATTAAGAATGAAGCCTTAGAGGGAGAAGGAAGGAGGGAAGAAAAAACCCTGGGGGGGGGAGGGCAGAGAGGAGAAAGGGGGGGGATGAGCCCTCAGGAACAGAAAAATCCTCTTGGACTACAAAGCCGGCTCCTTGGGCCCCACACCCCTCATTCCTTCTGCCCAGCGCTTTATCTGAGACAGGAAATGAGAGCTCTGGCCATGATCCCCTCTCCTCCTCAGCCTGCACTCCCTGGATGCAAAAAGCTGGGGGAGACCTTAGGGCACCGAGACCCTTGGAGTGTCAGAGCTGAAAGAGTTTGGAAGGCTGGAGGGTTTAGATTCTGGGATGTGGGAGCCGGCCCAGGTCACATCCTTCACTTGTAGATAAGAGGGACCTGGGGGAGGTCTATGGCCCAGCCAGGGCTACAAACCAGCCCCCCTTTCCATGACACCTTACTGAATCCAGGCATCCTGGCCCCTGCGCCTCCCAGAGTTAATCATTCTGAAACTGTGCTTTCCTTAGAAAAAGGCCCATCCTACAGAAGAGCTCACTGGGCTCTGGGTCTTCTGATTCCTTCTTTCTCCCCTCCAGGTCCAGCTGCCTTCCTCAACAGTAGTTAGAAGGGTCAGAATGAGAAAACTAGGAAAGAAGGAAGCAGCCCGACCCAGCAGGGGCAGACCCTCCAGGGCTCTTGGAGAGCCTCTCTCCCTTCCCAAATTGTTCCTCTTTGGGATCCGAGGGCTTTGATAGTTCTGGCCTTCCTCCATCGACAACGTAGCTCTGAGGACATATGGAATGTTTCCTGTCTTCCACAGCAGGACCCAAGAACATCAGCCAGAGAGAAAAACACTCCAGGGCCCCCAGAAGAAGGGCTTCCATCTTTGCTTTGTTTTTACATGGAGAGAGAGAGACAGAGAGGAGAGAGACAAAGACACAGAGAGACAGAGACAGACAGAGACACAGAGAGACAGAGACACAGAGAGATAGAGAGACAGACACAGAGACACAGAGACAGACAGACAGACAGAGAGAGACAGAGACAGAGAAAAACAGAGAGGGAGAGAGAGAGATAGAGAGACAGAGACAGAGAGGAGAGAGACAAAGACACAGAGAGACAGAGACAGAGAGAAACAGAGAGAGAGAAAAAGAGGGAAAGAGAGAGAGAGAGAGAGAGGGAGAGAGGGAGGAGAGAGAGAGAAGGATTCCAGCTTGTGACTAGAAGTGATATGGGGGAAAAATGAAGAGAGGGGAAAAAACCTTGCTTTAATTGCAGCCAAACTTCCTCCCTGTGTTTACACTCTTGGCTCTGTCTTGGAGTCATTTCAACAGGCTCTGCTCCCAGCAGTTCTGTCTCATTTCATCAGCCAGCTTCAGCACACTGTCTTATAAGCTGGGATGCTTTTAAGCTGGACCAGCAGGCTCTGTTCCCCACACCCTCTTCCCAGGAGGGCCAGAATGCTCCCCTCCGGCCCTGTCCTGGCTCCTTCCCCCAGCCCTTTGGTGAGGGCCTCTTTCTAAGATGTCAGCTTCCAAATGGGAGACTAATCCTAGTCCCTCAGTGAAAGCCCCGGAGAACCTAGAAACTGTGTCAAATGGCCAAGTCCTGAGGACTTGAGAACACAGAGCCCTTGGAAAGGAAAGGTCCTTAAAAAAGAGAATGTGGAGGGGCCAGTGGGATTCACAGAACAGGGAAAGAAGGGGGGGCACAGTCAGACTGGAGCTTTAGGAAGATGGATTCAAGAATTGCACAGAGATGATGGAGAGGGGAGAGACTGGAGGCAGAGAGACCAAGCAGGGGGAAGCGATGAGGGCCTGTATCAAGGCATTGGCCATGGGAGGAGCAGACATCCAGAAGAGGAAGGTAGAAAAAGGAATGGAGCTGGTGACTGGATTTGGAGGGGAAGCGCAGGAGCCAGAGGGGACACTTAGGGGGGAGCCCATGTGGGGACCAAGCTGGTACCCTTCCCGGGCACAGGGGAGTTGGGAAGAGAAAGGGGTGGGAGTGGGGGTAGTGGATAACAAGTGGGACAGGTTGCATTTAAGGTAACTATGGGATATTCAGTTCCTGATGTCCCCAAGGACTTTGAGTCTTTAATAAATCACAGCTTTGATCGACTTGTGCACCTGAAATAAAAATAATTTGATTCATTTAAAAAAAAAAAGTAGAATGTTAAAACTAAATGGGACTTTAGAACATAAGAACATCGGCTGCTGGGAGACTGCAGCTTCACACAGAGTTGTCAAACATGAGGCCTGCAACACTCCTGGAATGTAGACCAAACCAGCTTAAAATGTAATTGGGAAGTAGTTAATGAAATAAATAAAAATACTGTAAGACACAGATAATATTAACATGTTGCTTCCTAAGTCAGTACTTAGCCTGCAAACATTGCTATCCAAGGTTTATTGACCTTGTTTCCATTTGAGTTGAATGCCATTGATTTAGAACATAAAATGTCTTAGAAATGACCTTAGGAACTGTCTTCTCCCAAATTACCAAGGATCTCTTAATGGCCAGAACAAATTTTCCCTCAGTCTGGATTCTTAACCTGTTTGCAGCATTGTTGACCACCTTCTTTTTATGGATACTCTCTTCTGGTTTTCTTATCTATCCTAAATGTTAGTATCTGTTACTATTATCTTATCTTATCTTATGCTCCTTCTGAGCTAACTACACTGATTCTTCATTCATGTTATTCCTGCCCACTTACTGTGAGTCTCTCTCCAGGGTCGGTACTGTCTCTTCTCCCTCTATACTATGTCCCTTGGTGACCCCATAAGCTCTCCTGGATTTAATTATCATCTTTACGTAGATAATTCCCAGATGTATATATCCAATCTTAGTCTCCATTCTGAACCCCAACCCCACACTATCAATCGCCTCTGGCCATTTAGAAGCAGACATCTCCTAGGCTTCTGAAACTCAAACTATTCTAAACCAAACTCATTATCTTTTTCCATCAGTCCTTCCTTCTTCCAAACTTTCTTGTTGCTACTGAGAGCATTGCCATCCTCCCAGTCAACCGGGATTGACACCTTATTTGCACTCATTTCTTCCCCAACTCAATCCACTGCCAATCAATCAATAAACATCTATTAAAGTTATGCTATATTCATAATATGGTATATTAAAGTTATGGTATGTTGTTCTATAAGAAATGATGAACAGGCTGATTTCAGAAAAACCTAGATTTATATGAACTGATGTTGAGTGAAGTGAGAAGAACCAGAAGAACCTTGTACACAGTAACCCCAAGATTATTATGTGATGATCAACTGTGATGGAGTTCTCAGCAATGAGACTTGGGATAGAAAAATGCCATCTGCATCCAGAGAAAGAACTATAGAGACAATGTGGATTGAAGCATAATATTTTCTCCTTTTTTTGCCTCTTTTTTCTTTCTTGTGGTTTTCCCTTGTGTTCTGATTTTTCTTGCACATGACAAACATGGAAATATGTTTAAAAGAATTGCACATATTAAACTATATCAGATTGCTTGCTTTCTTGGGGAGGGGAGAGGTAAGGAAGGGAAGCAGAGAAATTTGGAATATAAAGTCTTGCAAAAAATGAAAACTATCTTTACATGTATTTGGAAAAATAAAATACTTCTGACCTTAGGCCCTATGCTCTAACCACTGTGCCATCTAGCTGCCCCTTCCTAATTATTTTGCAATGAAAGGGACAGGATATCTCAGAATCTGGGAAGAAGAGATTTTGAGCATCTGGATTTGAGAGGCTGGCACAAGCATGAAGCAAAGGGAGGACTGAACTGTGCCAGAGAAAGATGTCCCAGAAAGTCCTTGGTTCTATGGCCATCCTCCAGGAGGATCTGGGCTGAGTGAAGCTCCAAACCCACCCCCCCCCCAACTTCTCCTCCTGGTGCTTGTCTATCCCACAGATACTATAACACGATCTATTTCACTCCCCCAATGTTCCCAGTAAACCAAATTCTGTCTTGACCAGAAAGAGACTGAGGGCTAACTAGAGAGGATTATAAATGAAGGATGAGGCAGAGAACTGAGTATTTTTTAGGTGTCAGGGATTTTTCCTATCTGAGGGTTCTGAGTGATTGTGACTGAACTCAGAATTTTTCATCTACAATAAACTGCCCAAGACCAAATAGCAGGAAAGCAAGTGGACCTTAGGGATCCTTATATTGCCCCTGGACTTGGAACAGGGTGTTAGACCCTAGGCCAGGAATGCCCTTCCCCCCACCTTCCATTCTGTTTTCCTGGGTTTCTTCAAGACTTAGCTCAAATTACACCTTCTGCGGGAGGCTTTCCCCAGGCTTCCCAGTTAAGAATGCCTTCCCTTCTCAGGCTGCCTCCCATCCACCTTGTATGCTTTGTGCCTATTTAGTTACTTACCTGTTGTCTCTACCTTTAAAGGTCAGGAAGGACTATTTTTGCCTTTCTTTGTATCTCCAACACTTAGCAGAGTGCCTGGCCCATAGTAAGCCCTTAGTAAATGCTTGTTGATTGACTCACTAAGCATAGAACAGTAATCAGAACTGGAACACAGAGCATAATGTTACATTTCATTCAATCAAATTAGACAGGCATTTATTAAACACCACTATGTCCCAGGCATTGTGCTAGGTGCTGGGGAGATATCAAGCAGGAAACAATTTATGCTTTCAGGGAGCTTACTTACATTCTAAGTCAGAAAAACAGCACTTATGCAGATAAATAGGGAGATATTAGGATAAACACTGGACCAGGAGCCAAGAATTCCCAAGTGTAAATTTTGCCTCAGACCCGGACTAGCTGTGTGATCTTGGACAAGTCACTTCATCTCTATCTGCCTCAGTTTTCTTATCTGTAAAATGGGGATAATAATACCTACCTCCCAATATTGTAATGAGGGTAAAATGAGATCATATTTGTAAAGCACTTTATAAACATTAAAGCACTATATGAATAGTAACTATAAATATATATATAATAAAATTTTGTTTTAAGGAAGGAGAGGAAGTGCTACCAAGTGGGGGAATTAGGAAGGAGCTCTTGTGGAAGACACTTGGAGGAAACAAGGGATCCCAAAGGCAGAGGTAAAAAGAGAGAACATTCCAGGTAAGGTGGACATTTGTGGAATGTCATGTAAGGGGAACAGCAGATGGGAGGCAGTTTAGTTGGAACACAGACTATGTGTGGGGAAGTAATCCATAATCAGGCAGGAAAAATAGGGTGAGGTCAGAGGGGCTTTTAATGCCAAAAAGGTTTTGCATCTTATCCTAAAGGCCATAGGGAGCCAATGAAGATTTTTGTGCAGAAAAGTGACATGGCCAGATCTGCAAGGAGTCTTCAGCTATAGAATGCTAGAGTTGGCAAGAACCTTAGAACGATTCCAGCAAAAGAGCTGGAATCTAGAACCCAGAATGTCAAAGCTGGAAGGGACCTTGGAATATGGAACACAGAATGTGCAAGTTCCTAGGGTTGCTCCATCACTGCCTCTCCCTACTGGATCTTGCCCAGCATACCTGTCTCTCACTCTGGGACAGCTGCCAAACCACAGCACCACGGAGTTTCCACATCTCCCCTCCGTTGACTGGAGGCAGGCTTAGAAATCATTTGCCATTTCCTGTCTACGAGAAGTAGGGACTCTAACTGGACAGCAAGTGGCAGAAGAATTTCCTTTAAGTTAAGCTCAGTCTGTTAATATTGGCTCCTCTTCTTCCTCTTCCTGCTATTCTTCCTTCTTGACTACCTGCCTGTAGGTTGAGTGGATGGCTGGGAAGGGTAGGGGCAGGACTGGAGTTCTGGCTCTGCCAATTATTGGTTGTGGGATCTTGGGTAAGACGTTTCCCCATTTTGGGTCTTAGTTTTCTCAGCTACACAATGAGGATGAATCACGTTCATAAACCTCCCCTCATGAGGTTCAGGAAAGTACTTTGTACACCTTGAATTGCTATAGCAATGATGGCGGTAGTTATTTTTATTTTCATTTTATTAAAACTTTTTACTTGCATAATATGTATGGGTAATTCTTCAACATTGATCCTTACAAAGCTTTCTGTTACAAATTTCCCCCCCCCCCCAGTCCCCTCCCCTCCCCTAGATGGCAGGAAATCCACTACATGTTAATTATGTTAAAATACTTGACAAATCAGATATGTGTATACATATTTTTACATTTATCTTGCTGTGCAAGAAAAATCGGATCATGGTAGTTATTTTTAGTGGTGGTAGTAGAGTTGAACCCAGAGTTTTCTGTAGTGGAAAGAGTCCTGGATTTGGGGGTCAGGGCTTCAAACCCTAACTTAGTTACTATGTTGGATGAGTCACTCCCTTCTCAGAGCCTCAGTTTCCCCATATGTAAAATCAGGGGTTTGGGTTGGATGCTTTCTTTGGTCTTCTCCAGTTTTTAATCCTGAGATGCTGTGATTCTTTGAAGAGGATGTATTGATAGAAATACTAGAAAAGGCACAAGATTGTCCCAGGAGACTGGTACTTTTTCCCTGGGGCAAGGTCTCTGAAACAAAAGGGATGTGACTGAGCAGACATTCCTTCCTATTTATAAGGAAGGGATTAGGATGAAAGTTCTGTGTTCTATAGTAAGGAATCTGGGTCCAAGAAAGGAAAAGTTGTTTTATCTTTGCTTCAGGTCCCACCATTTATTTAGAGCAGGGTGGATAGGGAACCCGGTGGCTGAGTGGATAGAACACTGAGCCTGGTATCAGGAAGAACTGAGTTCCAATTTGGCCTTGGACACTTACCCATTGTGTGACCCTAGCTGTGTGGGAAAGTCACTTAATATTTGCCTTAATCCACTGGAGAAAGAAGTGGAAAACCACTCCAATAGCTTCGGGGTCCTGAAGAATTGGCTATGACAACCACAGGATATAATATACTTTTCTGGATTCTGTTCCCAATTCTACCAATTATTATGTGGGTAAGCCAGGGCAGGTCATTTGTTTACTTGGCTTCAATTTCCTAATCTTTAGAATGAGAGGTTTGGGTTTTCCAGCCCAAATCTCTGAAGCCCTATTCTTATATTGTATCCCATGAGTCAGAATGAGAGTCATTGGTATGCAAATAGATAGATGGGACATCCCCACGAACTAAGGTGTTCAGGACCCTGGAGTCAATAATAATCAATGAGCTATTATTGTCTCTCCTGAAAGGCTCTGTGCCAAATTCTGGGGATACAAAGGAAGGCAAAAGGGAGTCCTTGATCTCAAGGAGCTCACAACTGAATGAGCACATAAAAAAGTGGCTGAGAGGAAGAAGGGTAAACCCAGTCTGGGACATAATGAAATCCAGACAAAGTCAGGACAAGAAATGGTGAGGTAGATTCCCCAGGAGCCCCCCTGAACGGGAGGATCTGTCCAATGAACCCTCTGCTTTTTGCTGAGGCTGAATTCCCAAGGGTAAGAGGAATTGACATGTGAGGGTCAGAGATGAATAGTTTCTGGAGTCCTTATCATAGTCAAGAAGTCAGTTGGGTGGGCAAGCCATGAGCCAGGGTTTGTAGCACAAGTGGAGATGCTATGGTGTCATGGCAACAACTCCCAACTTCGAGTTAGGAGGCTGGGGTTCTAATCCCAGTTCTGTTTCTCACTATGGTCAAGTCCCTTTCCTTTTCAGAACTTCATTTACTCCTCCCTAAGAGGATTTTTGGGGTGGTGGTGATGAAATGGACCTGATAACCCTTAAGATCCCTTCCAGGATTAATATTTTATATTGCTTACATAATTCTTCTAATTGACATTCTATAGTTTCTGTTCTAAGGCTCCTTCCAACTCTGATTTTCTGAATTCTATATTCTAAAGGCTCCTTCTATTTTTTAACATTTTCTATTGTGTTCTAGGTCCTTTTCAACTTAGATGTTTTATATTCTGAGGTCTCTCCTAGAGAAGAAAGTGTATCTCATGCAATCCAAACCCATCCAGGCAGATGGGCTAAACCAGGTGCAGGGTAACCAAGGGGCTTCACCTTTGGGGAGATAGGGGGATGTAAACCCCAAGCATGTGAAAACTTCTCCTGGTGAATGAGCAGATGAGAATGATTATTCCCACAGCCCCAAGGGCCCCTGAAGCAGGCTTGAGGGAGCTCTTGAAGACACCAAGGTCATCCTCTGCATCTGGGGCCATCACTGGTCATCTTGGGATTTTGATGACTCTGGAAGGGACAGCAAGGCTGATGATTTTGTGCAGTTCTGCCTCACTTAAATCCAATTCACTTCCAAGAAAGGACATCCCCTCATGAGATTATTGATTCTCCCTGAAAACTAAGGATGAACAACAAATGTGTGGAACATGAATTGGCTTTGGAGTCAAAGACTATGGTTTCAAATCCAACTCTTGTTGTTTACTCCTCGTGTGACTTTGGGTCTTTAGGTTCCTAATCTATTTGAACTAGCTAGTCTCTAAGGTTCCTTCCAGCCCTAAATTTTTGTCCTTGTGATTCTGTGATTCTGATTTAGGAGTACCATTTGATGAGGCAGAGAATCAAGAAGAATGAAAGGGTAGGTGAGGATTAAATGAATTAAAGGACCCTGAAGAATGGAATCTGATGTGTGTGTGTGTTGGAAAGCAGTCAGGGAGGAGACCCTTCTGGCTTGGATGGAGGGTCTACATAGGGAAACTATATAAAGACCAGGTTAGAGAGAAAAGCTGGGGAGTCATATTTCAGGGCACATTGAATGTTATGTTGAGGAGCCATTAGGGCCTTGATCCCACCCCCTGACTTTTTCTGTCCATTCCTCTGTCCCCTAACTCTAACTCATTCTCCTGGCATTTCTCAGCTGAGTCCTAGGACCAAAGTCTGGCAGCACTTAGACCGGTTTTGGTAAGTCCAGGTGAACTCCCAATTATTTTCACCATCCTCCTCCTACCTGGGCTTCCTTTCTTGGGAAAATCCCTGTGTGGGAGCTCAATACCCTGGGCTCTGCCAAAGAGACAGATGGAGGCATTTTCCAGGTAGCTGATGCAAAGATATGACCAGAACCTCTTCTGGAAGTACAAGCATTGGGCAAGGAGAAAGTGGGATTCTTCCTGCCCCTGACCATCAGGGCTTCAGGCCCAGGGGAAGAACAATACTCAGAAAAGAATCATAAATTGTCAGAAACATTACAGAGAATATAAAATGTTTTCTCTGGAAGAAATTTTAGGACATAGAATGTCAATGTTGAAAGAAAACTCAGCCATAAAATATGCCTGGAAAGAACTTTAGAGATCCTCCTACCCAATTCTCATTTTTTTTTTTTGCTTAATTTAAAAAATTTTTAAATTGAACTTAATTTTTCAATGAACAACGCTAAATTTTCTCTCCTTCCCAACTTTCTACTTTTCCATTGCAAAACAAAACCCTTGCAATCATTTTGCATAGTCAAATAAAACAAACCTCTGCATTGTGTTAATCAGATCTTAAAGCCCTTTGATGCTATTTGCCTTTACAACCCCTTCCTTTTAAAGATGAGGTGACTCAGGTCTAGAAAGAAGAATGGCCTTGTCCAAGGTGACACTGGGAATTAGTGCCTATTGAGGACTTGAACCCAGATCTCCTTCTGTCATACCACAGCTGAAGCTGGAACATGAAGGCAGGGGGTAAGGATGAGAAGTGGGGCAGGAACACAGTCTGGTCCTAGGTCCCAGCTAGGAAAAGGGTCTCCCCACAGAGTCCAGGCCCCCTCCCACCTCCCATCCAAATGGCTTCCTGCCCCTTTGGTTAGGAGGCTGTCCTGCCAGCCACTTGTGAACTCCCAAATGCCCTCATTGACACTTAGGTGGGGAGGCCAGCCTGGCTCCATGGGGGCCTCATTGACTGATAGTCCGGGCTCCAGTGGGCCTCCCCTGGCTCACCCCTCACTGCTCGGGGGCCCAGCTCAGGTGTGGAGGGGTAGGAAAGCAAGGACATGACAGAGATAGTGTGAAGTCATGAAATGTCCCCTGGAGAGGGCCCAGTGAGCCATGAGGACCAGTCCTAACCCTTCATCTTTGTCCTGGTGCCCTCAGAACCTAGCAGAAGTTCAGATGGCTAGAAAGCCAGCACTTAGTAGTAACTCAAGTTGTTGGTGTTTGGGCTTCGAAGGTATCAGGGAGGGTATGCTCTGACAGGTAAATGAAGTGGATTTAAGTGAGGGAGGCTGGGCAGGGTCCCCTGCCCCACTTTCCCTTCCAGAACCATCTGGGTCCAGTGGTCAGATCTAGATCAGGACGACCGGAGATGGTCCTGGATGCAATGGGAGACCTGGGCCCTTTTGAGCTAAGGCTAGGTGGCAATTAAAGCAAAGAATTTCCTCTTTCACCTTGTCCAAAAATCTAAATAAATAAATGAATGCATGAATCTGGGAGGGGAAGATGCTCAGGATTTCTGACCAAAGCAGAAACAATTGCTATTTATATTCTAACTGAGTCAGTCAGGATCCAAACAGATCAAGACAACTGGAGATGGCCCTAGATGGAAAGGGAAAAATTGGCCTTTTCTGAGCTAAAGTCTTCAACAGGATAAGTTGTTTTCACCACTTTTGGGAAGGAGTTTCCTCCCCAGGACCTGGATACAGGTGGGATGGACCAGAAGGAATCTGTTGGATTATAGAGTCAGATTTCAGCCCAGTTTAAAAAAAATAAAATAACAACCTATAAAACACCATTGTGAGGACAAGCAACTTTGAAAAAAACATGAGAACTCTGATCAATGTAATGACCAGTGATGATTCTTAAGAACTGATGATGAAATATTTTATCTACTTCTTGACAGAGAAGTAAATAGCCTTAAGACTCAAGATGAGACAAATATTTCCGGTCATAACCAATACAGAAATTTATTCTACTTGGGTATGCAAATGAGTTACAAAGGTTTTGTTTTTCTTTCTTTCTTTTTTTTTTTTTCCAGTGAGGCTAGAGGAAGAGAAAGAAAGAAAATAAATGCTTGTTAATTAAAAAAGAAGTTAGGTCTCCTCCAATCTACCTTTAATATCTGTCAAAGAACAGGTTTGACCATGGTACTCCTTTACTTAATAAACTCTAATAGTTTCCTTCAAATGAGATAGTATTTGTCCAAATGAGATAGTATTTGTAAAGCATTTAGCACAGTGTCTGGCACATAGTAGGTACTTATTCTTTGCCTCAAGAATCAAATCTAAGCTCCTGTATTTGGCTTTTAAAGTCCTTTACAAGCTGACCTCAGCCTACTTTCCTTTCTTTACCATACCTTACTCAACTTTCTGTGAGCTATGGTCTAACCAAATTGGCCTTCTTGCTACTCCTTATATATAATACCCCATTCCTTCATAGTCTATTTCCCATCCCCACACCTTCAAATGGACTTTCTTCTAGGTCTAGAAAGCACTTCCACTTCACTTCAGTGTCTTAGAATTTTTCTTTCAAAATTATGCTCTTGCCACTTTCTCCTGGAAAACTCTTTTTTTCCCTCAGAGGAGCTAGCTGTCTGCCCTACATAATTGAACTATTATTTATTTGGAATATATTTTATGCACATTTATGGATGTACACATTGTCTCTTCTGTTAGAATATAAGCTTCTGGAGGATAGGGACTGCTTGACTTTTGTCTTAGTATCTCTAGTATCCAGCAAAGGATCTGATACATTCTCCCTCTATCATTCTCACTCTTGGACTAATCTCCAGTCTGTCTCTATTCATTGTCTCCTCCCCTGCTGCTTACAAACATGTTCACCATCCTCAGACAAACAAAAAATTCACATTGCCCATTCATATTGGCTGTGATCCTATAACTCTCTTCCCTTTTATGGTTAAATTCCTTGAGAAAGACATCTACAATCAATATCTCCACTTCTTTTCTTGTCACTCTCTTAATTCTCTTGAGCCTGGCTTCCAGCTCCAACATTCAACTGAAAACGCTCTCTCCAAAATCTCTGGAACTCTAATTGCCTTTTCTCAGTTTTCATTCTTCTTAGCCTCTTTGCACCTTTGAAATCATCAATCATCCTATTCTTGATAATCTAAGTTTTTCTTGGTTCTCCCCTATCTGATTCCTCCTTTTTTCCTTTGTTGGATCTTCACCCAAGTCAAGCATGCTTAACTGAGGGTATGTCCCAAGGCCTATTCTTTTCTTCTTTTACACCATTTTGCTTCCATGGTTCCAATTATCTCTATGCAGATATTTTTAGATCTATTTGCCTAATTAGGGCTGATCTTGATCTGTCTATTGCACATCTTGAACTTGATACTCCATAAACATCTTATATCCAACAGGTCCAAAAACAAAACTCATAATCTTTCCCCCAAACCTCTTCTCCCTAATTTTCCCATCATTGTGGAGGGTACTACTATCTTTCCAGTTTAGCCTTAATCTGTCATTCTCGACTTCTTTCTCTCTCACTGCCTAATCAGTTGCCGAGTTGATCCTGACTTCAAACATCTCTTGTATAAAACCTACAGGTATTTAGGGAGGATTAGAACTTTTGGTGCAAGGGCTGCTGAGCCTTTTTCAGGCTCTTTCTTTCTCTCTGTCTCTGTCTCTCATTTGTCTCTCTATCTCTCTCTGTCTCTTTCTCTCTCTCTGTCTCTGTCTCTGTCTCCCTCTCTCCCTGTGTCTGTCTGTGTCTCTGTCTGTCTGTGTCTCTGTCTGTCTGTCTGTCTGTCTCTCCAATCCTAGCTTTCCTTAGTTTCTGCTCATCTCACCTTCTCACCTTCAGGGTGTCCATCTGCCATCCACAGGTTTTGTTACCTGTGGCTCCAAGAAGACTCCAACCACATCCTAGTAAACTGTTTTGTCAAATGGACTAGACCAGGTTGAAGGTAACCCACTGGTGAGTTAGAAAAGTATTTTCTCCAAACATATGAAAATATTTTGGGAAGAATAGGCAGGATTTGTTCCAACAGGCTCATTGAAGCAGGGGTTGTGGAGTCCAGAGAGCCGGTGACTCTCCCTTACTTCAATCCAACTGATGCATGAATCAAGAGACATCATCCATTCCCTGACACGGCACTTTGATTTCTCATTGAGCATGAAGAACAACTCCATTGCATACACCTCCTTGGCTGATACTGCCACCATCTTGGTGCAGGTACTCTTCCCCAATGCATTGCACCATTACAATAGTGGGCTGAATGGTCTGGCCATCACAAGTTTCTTCCCAATCCAATTCATTTTCCTCTCAGCTGCCAAATGAGCTTCCTAAAGCACTGGCCTGGCCATATCACCACTTTACTCAATGAACTCTAGAGGTACCTTCTTATATCCAGAATCAAATATAAAATCACCCATGGATTTTAGCCCTACACAATCTGGTCTCCTCCTACCTTTCCAGTCTTCTTATAGCTTGTTTTCCCATTACTCTTGCTATTTGGTGTCAGCAGCCATGTTGTCTTTCACATAAATACTAATTTCTGACTCTAACCTTTCCCCCTGACTATAATTGAAACTCTCTCTGTCTCTCCTCTCTCTCTTTCTCTCTCTCTTCTGTCTTTCTGTGTCTCTGTCTCTTTCTCTCTGTCTCCCTCTTTCTCTGTCTCTTTTTTTTCTGTCTCTGTCTCTTTCTTTCTCTCTGTTTCTCTCTGTCTCTGTTTTTCTCTGTCTCTCTCTCTATTCTCTCTGTCTCTGTCTCTTTCTCTCTCTGTGTCTCTCTATCTCTCTCTGTCTCTGTCTTTCTCCCTCTCTCTCTGTGTCTGTGTCTCTGCCTCTGTCTCTCTCTCTCCAATCATAGCTTTCCTCAGTTTCTGCTCATCTCACCTTCTGCAAAAAGTTCTCCTTGAACATCAGTGGTACAATCTCTCTTGATTATTCCCAATTTATCTTATATGTTTGTACCTAATTGCTTGCATATTGTCTTCCCCTTTTTATCTATTTGTCTTTTGAGGGTATCTCCAGAGATTAGTACAGTGCCTGATGCATAGTGTGCAAGGACCTTTGATTTCAAACCCAGTACTCTTTCTATCACAGGAGTTTCACAGGTTAGGAAAGTGTGGGTCTCTAATAAATTGAAGAGAATACCCACATTGATGAGATCGATGATCCATGATTGGAGTATTAATGAATAAAATCTCTTCCCTGACACTCTTGAAACCTTATTTGGAGAATCATGGAACCATAATGGAACCTAATAAATGCGTGCTGACTTGACTCTTTCTTACCTGTGGTTCCTTTAGAAGACTACAGGGAATTATCTCCATCTCCTCCCCAGGGTCCAGCACAGGCTCCCTTGCCACTGTGGTGTTGGGGGAATGGTGCTGACTTGAAGTCAGAGGATCTGGGTTCAGATCCCAGCTCTGCCACTTGCTGCTTGTGAGGCCTTGGGCAAAACCTCATCTGCATCTTGCCTGGGAGGAGCTGGACCAGATCCCTTCTGAGACATTCGGGTCTAACTTTATGATCTTCTGAAAGTTTGCTTTGCTTATCTCCACATCCCTAGATGGTGTCTAAGTGCTCTGGGCAGAAGAAATTCTCTGGCCTGTCGATGGTGGTTGGGGCAGCAGTGGGAGGAGGGGGAATGAAGCTTTAACTAGTACCGGGCCTGACATGGGTAGGAGCAGAGTGGGAGGCTAAGTGGAGGCCCAGGGCTGTGAGTCACTGTGAGGAGGTGGGCCCAGAGCCCAGTTCCCCTTTCAGGCTACCCTGGAGTGTTGGGAAGAGAGCCGAGGACTGGTCAGGGGAATATTGGCCTTTGGGGAAATCCAGGGCCAGAGGACCACTTGTGGACTGCCAGGAGAGTTGGTTAAAGGGGCCTGCCCCTTGCTGGGCCCTTCCCTCCAGCAGGATATAGGAGAGACCTGCTGATCTTGGCCACAGGGTGTGAGGTTCCAGACACAGGACTGGGAGTCATAGGAGCTAAGTCCACATCCTGGCTTTGGTCCCTCAGTTTACTCACCAGTAAAGTGATAGGATGGCACGAGGTGGTCTCTAAATTCTGATTCCGAGGAGAAGGAAAGTCCCATTGGGCCTGAAATGCTGCTGGCCTGGAGCCTCCCTACCATACACAGGTTGGGAGTTGCACAGCAAAACTCAGACAAGGTGAAATTTGTCTCACACTAATTCCTACCTCAGTCTTCCTAGTCTGTGCTTTGATTCCAACTGGGGGTACCTGGAGGTCATAAAGTTCTGAATTTAGAGTCAGGAAACAGGGGTTCTATTCCTAGCTGGGATACCAGCTGCATAGACAAGTCTTTCAGCCTCAGTTTCCTCCTCTGTAAAATGGGATAATAACATGGATTCTACTTACTTCACAGCATTATTGTGAAGAAAGCACTTTGTATATATACATTGGTGAACTATGGAAATGTGTGCTTATGGGATCATGTGATTTGGAGTTGAAAGGGCACGGAAAGATCATTTAATTTAGACATCATTTTACAGAAGAAAACTAAAAGTTGGGGTGGGGAGTGACTCGTCCCCAGGAAAGTAAGGAAACAAGAATTTATTAAATGTCTATTATTTGTAGGTGTTATATACTAAGGACTTGACAAGCAATATCTCATTTGATTCTTCCAACAATCCCGGGAGGTGGGCATGATTATTGTTCCCATTTTACAGATGAGGAAACTGAGAACAAGAGTGAAATAACTTGCTTAAGATCTCACAGATAGTCACTGAGGGAGGATTTGAACTCAGGACTTCCAGACTTCAGACTCAGCTGCTTCCACCACCTTGCTGCCTGCCCCATGGTAGCCTTACAGGTAAGTGGCAGAATCAGGACCTTTAATTTTAAACCCATTGCTCTTTCTCTCATGAGAGTTTAACAGGTTAGGAAAGTGTGGGTCTCTATCAAATTGAAGAGAATACCCACATTGATGAGATCGCTGATCCATGATTGGAGTATTAATGAATAAAATCTCTTCCCTGACACTCTTGAAATCTTATTTGGGGAATCATGGAACCATAATAGAAATATCAATTCGTAGACTTTCTTTTCTTTTTCCCACCCTATTTTTATCTTCCTCTTTGTAAAACATGTTGGCAATAAACAAGTCAACTTTATTCACATTTAAGTATAGTGGGTAGTTTAAAAAGCCTGTCCAAGGCCCTAGCATTTTATCAGCTGATAGTTTTAAGGTGAAGGAATGAAACTCTACCAGTGGATTTTGAGAGAATAAGGAGAAAGGAAGGTCTTGGGGCATCTGCAGGAGTCCCTCTTGAGTCCTTGAAATAGACGGCTTCTGGGTTAAGATGGGCTCCTTGCTCAGGCCTGCACCTTAGCCCAAGCCTCCCTGCCACATTGTGTGTGTCATTATGTCCCCTGAGGTCATCGGCTGGTTTCTGTTGCCTTGTCACACCAGCTTTGCTGCCCTATGGCCACAGCAGATAGGAGAGCGGGAGAAGAAGGAGGAGGGGGAAAGGGTCCCCTTCTCTCACCTGAGGTTTCCTGCCCTGACTCACTCCATATCCCCAGGCCTAGGAGGAAGACAAAGCCCCTTTTAGGGCTGCCTATCTCTACCATCCCCGGCTTTTAGTCCCTCCTGACCCTCGAGGATGTTAATAGCAGACCTGTCTTAGAAAATGGAAGTAGCAGGTTCGACAAGCATCCAGGCCTTGCTATTTCTGGGTGTAGCTGAACAACAGGGGGTCTGGATTTGGGCAAATTGTCCAGGAGACTGGTCAAGCCCTTGTGCTTCAGGATCCATCATCAGAGCACTCTGAGGACAGACAGATCCTCACCTTTAGGGGAGATCTGGGCTGTTTCTCACATCCATTCTATTTGTAGTCTCTCCACCTTTGTTCAGGCTGCTCCTACCTAGAATGCACTTCATTGAGGTCCCCCTCTTAGAATTCCTAGTTGTTTTTTTTTTTTTTTTTTCCAAAAATCAGCTCAAATGTCTCCTTTCCAGGAAGTACTTCCTGATCCCATCTTCTGCCTTTCTCCACTCCTTTCCCCAGTTCTTAGTGTCTTCTCCCTCACTAAAAAAAAAAGTCACCTTGTATTTATTTTATCTATTTACAGTCAGCCTTCATACCTATGTATATCCATTTACAACCATATCATTTATATTTATATGTGTATATCCATCCATATCCACCTTTTTTCTATCTCTATATTTCTCTATGTCATCTATCTCTATATCATGTTTATGTGTATGTGTGTTCGTGAGACAGAGACAGAGAGAGACAAAGACAGAGAGACAGAGACAGAGAGAGACAGAGAGGGAAGGAGAAAGATGCACATGGTTTCTCCTGATAGAATCCAAGTTCCTTGAGGAAGAGACTGCTTCATCTTTGCATCCCTAGTGCCTGGCCCTGAGCCTGGCTCACAGTAGGTATTCTGCCAGACATTGCTACCATGATGTCTCAGCTGCTCCATTCACCAGCCCCTTCTCCCCTTCTTTTTTCCTACTTCCTCTTCCCCTCCCCTCTTTCTCTTCCTCTTCCTCTTCCTGGCCATCTATATGCCATCCACAGAGCCCCAAATTAACAAATTCCTTTTTTTTTTCAGTTGTGATCTGTTCATTTATTTATGTACTTATAATACACATTGCTTTATGAATCATGTTGGGAGAGAAAAATCAGAACAAAAGGGAAAAACCATGGGACAGAAAAAAAAAAAACAGAAAAAGGAAGTATGTGTTGATTTACATTCAATCTCCCTAGTTCTTTTTTGGGATATAGATGGCATTTTCTATCTGAAGTCTATTGGGATCGCCCTAGATCTAATTCCTGTCTTTTTATGGGTGGCAAAGTGATAATTACTCTGAACCAACCCCTCCCTGCCTGTTTAACTCTCTAGGGTACCTGGCCCTCCAGCTCAAGATCTTCCCTTTCCCCTTCCCCAGGGTTCCAGGAGGCCACTGTGGCCTTTAAACCTTAGCTTCCAAGTGTTTGAAATTAAGAGAAATTGGTTTTGACCCGGCATTATTAGCCTGGGGTCTGTGAAATTGTTGGTTTAAGAAAAAAATTTTTAAATTTGTTTTCTATTTTTTACATTAGCATAGTATTCCATGCATCCGCCCACCAAGTTCCCTTTCCCCCTCCCTGTCATTTCATGCGACAAATAGAATTTTTGGAGAGGAAACAAAAATCATCATAACCAATCAATCCATTTAAAAAGTTGGAAATCCTGAGCGCTGTATAACACCTGTGGGTCTCCCATCTATCTACACAAAGGGGAGGGTTGGATTGGGGGTTTCTTGTCATCTCTCTTCATTCCGGTCCTATTTAATCTTTATAACTGTTCCATTTACTTTTGATTTTTCTCGTATATCTTTTTTCCTATTACAAAATTACATTTTGATAACTTTATTTCAATATAATTGGGTCCTTTGTAATCCTGCACATTTTATTTTATCATTTAAGAATTGTCCGTTCTCCAAGAGACTCATGACATCCCGGAGGTGATGCATGCAAGTGAATTGGATTTAAGTGAGGGAAGGCTGGGCAAGGTCTCCTGCCCATTTCCCAGAGCCGTCTGGGTCCAGTGGCCAGATAGAGATCAAGACGACTGGAGATGGCCCTGGATGCAGCGGGAGACCTCGGCCTTTCTAAGGTAAGAATAGTATCTGAAGAAGTGTCCACAGCGCCCCAACCGAAGGTCCTTTTCAACCCCAAGCCCTTTGTCTTGCTCCAGAGTTCCTCACCACAAACTGTAGTGCTGTCCTTGCTCTAACCGAAGAGAAAAACCTAAGTTCGGAGTCTGAAAGCTGGCTGAACCCCAGCTCAGATTCTAAACTTCATGACCATTCCCTCCCACGGGGCTGCTCCGCCATTGTTCCTTCCCAGCTTCTCTACTTACTCCCTCACCGCAGGCAGACCTGTGGGAGTGAGTGGCGAAGGACGGGGACCATTCCCTGAGCTTCCCCTCCCTTGCCCAGGGGCTGTCCCGTACATCTCCGTGCTGACAACCGGCCTTAAAACCGGGAATTGACTGCCCTGGCTGCCGGGGGAAGGAGACTCATCTCATTACCCAACCGAAAGGAGAAAGGTCTTGGGGCTTTGTGGTGAGTCAGCATTGCGCTAAATCTGCCTGTGGTTCTCCTCCTCCTATCTCCGAGCTGGGGAGCTCCCCTGCCAGGTGGCTCCAAGCCCAGGGTGACTCAGCAGGATATGGCCTAGACGGGAACCGACAAAACAAGCCCCAACCCAGAGAAGCTGAAGGCCGGCCCGCGGAAGCAGGACCGGCCGGACCCGGGCCGCTTAACTA
>JAJPUD010020962.1:0-23821 GCA_023553655.1 Myrmecobius fasciatus | reverse complement strand
CTAACATGACAGGAAAAGATAATGATAAATGTTGGAGGGGATATGGGAAAACTGGGGCCCTGATACATTGTTGGTGGAACTGTGAACAGATCCAACCAGAGCAATTTGGAACTATGCTCAAAAACTTATCAAACTTTGCCTACCCTTTGACAACAGTGTTTCTATTGGGCCTATATCCCAAAGAGATCTTAAAGGAGGGAAAGGGACCCACATGTGCAAGAATGTTTGTGGCAGCCCTTTTTGTAATGGCTAGAAACTGGAAACTGAATGGATGCCCACCACTTGGAATATGGCTGAATAGATTATAGTATATGAATGTTAGCGGATATTATTGTTCTATAAGAAATGACCAACAAGATGTTTTCAGAGAGGCCTGGAAAGACATACATGAACTGATGTTAAGTGAAGTGAGCAGAACCAGGAGATCTTTACACATGACAACAACAAGACCATATGATGGTCAATTGTGATGATATGGTTCTCTTCAACAATGAGATGATTCAAACTAGTTCCTATTGTTTAGTGAGGAAGAAAGTCATATATACTCAGAGAGAGGCCTGTGGGAACTGAGTGGACCACAAGATAGCATTTTAACACTTTCTGCTGATGTGTGCTTGCATGTTTTTTTTCCTTCTAAGGTTTTTTTTTTCCCTTTCTTTTTCTTTCTATTTCTAGATCCAATTTTTCTTGTGCTGCAAGATAACTGTATAAATATTTGTGCATATGTTGGATTTATCATATAATTTAACATATTTAACCTGTATTAGACTACCTGCTATCTAGGGGAGAGGGTGAGGGGAAGGAGGGGAAAACTTGGAACAGAAAGTTTTGAAAGGCCAATGTTAAAAAATTACTCATATGTTGTATAAATAAAAAAAATTAATGAAAAAAAAGATTATTGTGATTACTTTGAATTACTGAACCACTGAGAAGGAACAAGTGTTTCACAATCGATCATCACATATTATTCCTGCTGTTATTATGTACAATGTATCCCTACTTCTGCTTGTTTTGCTCAATATCAGTTCCTGTAATCTTTCCCGGCCTTTCAAAAATCAGCTTGTTCATCAATTTTTAACAAACAATAATATTTCATTATCTTCATATAACATACCTTGTTCAGATATTCACCAAATAATAGACATCTACTCATTTTCCAATTCTTTGGTATCACAAAAAGAAATGCTCTAAACGTTTTTGCACATATGTGTCCTTTTATCTCCTTTGTGATGTCTTTGGGAGATAGACGCAGTAATGGTACTATTGGATTAAAGGATATGACCAATTTGACAGCCCATTGGGCATTTTTCCAAATCGCTTTCCAGAATAATTGGATCTTTTCACAACCCCAGATTTTCTGTATCCCCTTCAACATTTATCATTCTCTTTTCCTGTCATTCTAGCCAACCTGAGAGGTGTGAGGTGGTACTTCAGAGTTGTTTTACTTTGTATTTCTCTAATCAGTATTGATTCAAAGCATTTTTTCATATGTCTATAGATGGCTTTAATTTTGTCACCTGAAACTTGTCTGTTCATATTCTTTGACCATTTGTCAATTGGAGACTGACTTGTCTTCTTATAAATTTGACATTGTTCTTTATACATTTTAAAAATTTGACCTTTATCAGAAATACTGGCTGTAGACTTTTTCCCTTTTAATCTTGTTTCTGTTGGGTTTGTTTGTGCAAAAGCTTTTTAATTTAATGTAATCAAAGTTGTCCATTTTGCCTTTCATAATGTTCTTTAGGTCAGTCCTACTCATTGATCCTGGAGCCACAAGATACTAGAAGTACACTCCAACAACATAGCTCAATTGTACAAGAAGAGGGTCTCAGTCAGAAACGTAAAGAAATCTCCCTTATCAAGTTTTGAAAAGGATGACTAGAAATGTGAAGGCACCTTCTGATAGCCCTCATTACACATAGAACCCTGACTTAGCTTCCTTATTCCTATGCCATTTGAAAGGATTCTAGGCTGGTCTAACAACCCAACTGAGTATACTAATATGGATGTTCTACACAAGGCACTCTCCCAAAGTGGGTGACTGTTGGGACCTGGTCTACTTTGAAGTGCTCTGTGCCTTTTCCAAATAATTCTAACCTTTTGGGGGGCATAGGGGAGAGAGGATTCAAGATAAACAGGATACAAAATAGTATCAAGAGCTTTTAAGGAAATGTCTTTAGCATAAAAAATTACTTTATAGAGCTAGAAAAAATAATAACAAAATTCATCTTAAAGAAAAAAAGGTAAAAAATATCAAGGGAATTTATGAAGAAAATGCAAAGGATGGTAGCCTAACTGTATCAGATCTAAAACTCTATTATAAAGCAGTGGTCATCACAACCACTTGGTCCTGGCTAAGAAACAGAGTAGTGGATTAGTGGAATAGGTTAGTTCACAAGACAAAATAGCCAATGGCTATGATAATCTAGTACTTGATAAACCCAAATAATCCAGCTTCTGGAATAACAACTCACTATTTGACAAAAATTGCAGGGAAAATTGGAAAATACTATTATGAGAGAAACTAGGCATTGACCAACATCTAACACCCTATACTAATTCAAGGTCTAAATGTGTTCATGATTTAGATGTAAGGGGTGATTTGATAAGCAAATTAGGATAGCAAGGAATTCTCTATCTGTTAGATCATAAAGAGAGGAACTGATGACCAAAGAAAAACTCTAGAACATTATAAAATGCAAAATGGATAATTTTGATTACATTGAATTAAAAAGGTTTTGCACAAATATATTGTCTAGTTTTTTTCTTTGTTCATAAATTCCTCCCTTCTGCAAAGATCTGACAGATAGATTATTCTTTGCTGTTCTAATTTGTTTATATTATTATCCTTTATGACAGAGTTTTTTTTTTAATTAAAAGCTATTTATTTACAAAACATGAGTAATTTTTCTACATTGACCTTTGCAAAACTTTTTTTTTTGTTCCAAGCTTTTCCCCTCCTTCACCTCACCCCCACCCCTAGATGACAGGTAATCTAATACATGCTAAATATGTTAAATTATATGACAAATTCAATATGTATACATATCTATACAGTTATCTTACTGCACAAGAAACATCAGATCTAGAAAGAGAGAAAAAAAAAAAAACAACCTAAGAAGGAAAACAAAATGCAGGGAAATATTCGCAGGAAGCGTTAAAATGCTGTGTTGTGGTTCTCACTCAGTTCCCTCAGGCCTCTCTCTGGATGTATATGATGTATATTGTTCATTGCTGAACAGTAGGAACTGGTTTGAATTACATCATTGTTGGTGAGAACCATGTCCATCAGAATTGATCATCATAAAGTCTTGTTGCTGTGTATAATGTTCTCCTGGTTCTGCTGATTTCAATCAGCATCAGTTCATGCAAGTCTCTCCGAGCCCCTCTGAAATCATCCATGCTGTTTCTTACAGAACAATAATATTCCATGACATTCATATACCATAATTTATTCAACCATGCTCCAATTGATGGGCATCCTTTCAATTTCCAGTTTCTTGCCACTACCAAAAGGGCTGCCACAAACATTTTTGCACATGTGGGTCCCTTTCCCTCCTTTAAAATCTCTTTGGGATATAGGCCCAGTAGAAACACTGCTGGGTCAAATGGTATGCACAGTTTGATAACTTTTTGAGCATAGTTCCAGATTGCTCTCCAGAATGGTTGGATCCATTCACAGTTCCACCAACAATGTATCAGTGTCCCAGTTTTCCCACATCCCCTCCAACATTCGTCATTATCTTTTCCTGTCATCTTAGCCAATCTCACAGGTGTGTAGTGGTATCTCAGAGTTGTCTTAATTTGCATTTCTCTGATCAATAGTGATTTGGAACACCTTTTCATGTGACTAGAAATAGTTTCAATTTCTTCATCTGAAAATTGTTCATATCTTTTGACCATTTATCAAATGGAGAATGGCTTGAATTCTTATATATTTGAGTCAATTCTCTACATATTTTAGAAATGAAGCCTTTATCAGAACCTTTGAATGTAAAAATATTTTCCCAGTTTATTGCTACCCTTCTAATCTTGTCTGCATTCATTTTGTTTGTATGAAAACTTTTTAACTTGATATAGTCAAACTTATTTATTTTGTGATTAATGATGATCTCGAGTTCTTCTTTGGTCACAAATTTCTTCCCCCTCCACAGATCTGAAAGGTAAACCATCCTACATTGTTCTAATTTGTTTATAATATTCTTTATGTCTAGATCATGAATCCATTTTGACCTTATCTTGGTATATGGTGTTAGGTGTGGGTCAATGCTTAGTTTCTTCTATACTAATTTCCAATTTTCCCAGCAGTTTGTGTCAAATAGGGAGTTTTTATCCCCAAAACTGGGCTCTTTGGGTTAATCAAACACTAGATTACTATTGTATGACAAAGAGTTTTATCAAATACTTGATTGCCATAGGCCTTGATTATTGCGTTGTGTGAACTTAATCTATTCCACTGACTCAACACTGTATTTCTTAACCAGTGTCAAAAAGGTTTGATGACTGCTGCTTTATAATATAGTTTAAGTCTGCTACTGCTGGGCAACAATCTTTTCAATTTTTTTCATTAATTCCCTTCATAGTCTTCCAGATGAATTATGTGGTTGTTTTTCTAACTATAAAATAATTTTTTGGCAGTTTGATTGGTGTATGACTGAATAAGTAGACCAATTTGGGCAGAATTGTCATTTTTATTATATTACCTTGGCCTACCCAAGAGCAATTGTTATTTTTCAGGTTGTTTAGATCTGGCATCATTTATATAAGAAGTGTTTTGTAATTGTGTTTATACAGTTCTTAGATTTGTCTTGCCATATAGACCCCCAAATATTTTATTTTGTCCAGTTATTTTAAATAGAATTTCACTTTCCAACTCTTATTGATGGGCTTTGTCAGTAATATAAAGAAATACTGATGATTTATGTAAGTTTATTTTATATTCTGCAACTTTTCTAAAGCTACTAATTATTTTTTATAGGTCTTTGGATGATGTTCTAGGATTCTCTATGTATATCCTCATGTCATTTGTTGAGAGTGATAGTTTTATTTCCATTGTCTATTCTAATTCCTTTAATTTCTTTTTCTTTTCTTATTACTTATTGCTAAAGACCACATTTCTAGTAATTTTCTCTAGCACAATGTTGATTAATAGTGGTGATAATGGGCATCCTTGTTTTAACCCTGATCTTATTGGGAATGTGTCCAGCTTCTGTCCATTAGAAATAATGCTTGATGCTGGTTTTAAATAGATCTTGCTTATTATTTTAAGGAATCTTGCCTTTATTCCTATGCTCTCTGGTGTTTTTTCAAAAAAATGTGTGCTATATTTTATCAGAAGCTTTTCAGCATCTATTGAGATTATCACGATTTATGTTAGTTTTGTTATTTATATGGCCAATTATGGTAATAATTTTTTCTCATATTGAACTAGCCTTGCATGCCTGGTATAAATTCCACTTGGTGATAGCATATTATCCTGCTGATAATTTTCTGTAATATCTTTATTTAAAATGTTTGTATCAATATACATCATGGTGATAGCTCTGTAGTTTTTTTTTCTGCTTTGATTCTTCATGGTTTATATATCAGTACCATAGAAGGAATTATGTATGACTCCTTTACTTATTGTTTCATTTCACATTTTTACATAGTTTGGTAGAATTCACCTGACAAATCTATCTGGCTACAAGCCAAGACTAAAGTGGAGGGAGTACTAATCCATGATTTTTTGTTTGCAGATGATTATGTGCTCAAAACAACCTATAAAGCTGAGAAAGAAGAAAGTTTGAATGGATTCTCTACTGCTTGTGCTAATTTTGGTCTAACAATTAATATCAAGAAAGCACAATTGTTGCATTAGCCAAACCCTAGACCATCCATATATGGAACCACAAGTGATACCAAATGGAGAAGTTTTAATGCTGTGGATAAGTATACTTGCCTTGCCAATATGCTTTCCAGGGATATATACTTTGATAATAAGTTTGAAACATGCATTTCCAAAGCTTGTTCAATGTTTAGGAGGCTCTGAAGGAAAGTATAGGAGACAAGACTGGCTACCAAACTGGTGGTGGTGATCTCATTGTTGTGTTCCTGTTAAATCTGGGCAGCTTATCAGTGCTATGCCAGGAAACTTAATCATTTTCATTTTAATTGTCTTAGAAACTGAAGGTGACCTGGCAGGATAATATATCAGACAATGAAGTCCTTTTTCAAATTAAATTACCAAGCATTGGTGCTTGTCTGCAGAGAGCACAACTTCAATGGGCTGACCATATTGTTTGAATGCTAAATGAACTCTTGCTAAAAAGATTATTTTATGCAAATCTCACAGAGGACAAGCAATTACATTAGAATAAGAAAAGAGTCAAAGTATCTCTTAAAAACTTTACAATTGATTGCGTGATGTAGGAAACTTTGGCACAGGTGTAGTTCAAAAGTAATGCAAGATAGGCAGATTTAGAAGATGTACTCCAATTATTCACATGGATTATTTGTGCCTGATGTATGGTAAAGCATTCCAAGATTGTACTGGTCTGTACTGTACAGACCCAATAAGAAACACTGTAACTTGACTCTACCATAGTGATGTCATTTTGATTCTGTTTGAGAATGAAGAATGACTAATAAACAACTAATAGTATAGCTAGAATGTATAAATTTTATAGACATAGGGTATAGGTATAAGGAGAATTTAAGGGAATTGCATAAAAATAAGGTATGAGAAAGGGGAGTTTGTTGAGTACAGAAAGAAAGGAGATGAAGAATGGGATAAAGTATTTCACATGATGAGCCATGAAAAATCTCACAATGGAAGGAAAGATGTGAAGGTAGGTGATGGACATTGCCTTGAACTTTAATCTCATCAGTATTAGTTCAAAGAAGAAATAATAGGTACAATAACCTGAATGTGGAAATCTATTTTATCCCTCCCAGGAAAGTAAGAGATGAAGAAATTAAGTGAAATGCTAGGGGACTGACCTAAAAAGAGGGCCAACTGAAGTAAGAATGAGGTGGTAGGCAAAAACAAAACATTGTCAAGGAGGGAAAGGGTGAAAGAAGAGAGTGAATGAACAGAAGAAAAAATAGGTTGGAGAGAAATATGCAGTTAGTAATCATAACTCTGAATGTGAATAGAACGAGCCCTCCCATAAAGTGGAAGCAGGTATTAGTGGATCAAAAATAAGAATTCTACATACTGGCTACAAGAAGCACACTTAAAGCAGAGAGGCACACAAAGAGTAAAAATGTACTGGAACAGAATTTAAAATGATTTGTTTGAACCTAAAAAAAATCCAAGTAGTAATCTTGATCTCAGATAAATAAAAAGTAAAAAGAGAATTAATTAAAAGAGTTAAGGAAGGAAACTACATTTTGCTAAAAGGTACCATAAAAATGAAGTAATATCAGTACCACATATATGTACTAAATGGTATAAGATCTAAATTCCTAAAAGAGAAGTGGAGTGAGTTATAGGTTCATGATCAAACAAGTACATTATAAAGTATAAAATAAATAATTTTGATTATTACAAATTAAGAAGTTTTTGCACAAGCAAAACAAATGCAATCAAGGCCAAAAGAAAAACAAAAACCTGGGAAACAGTCTTTATAGCAAGTCCTTCTGATAAAGGCCTCATTTCTCAAGTATAGAAAGAATTGAATCAAATTTATAGTACAAGCCATTCCCCAGTTGAGAAATGGTCAAAGGTTATGAACAGGCAATTTTCAGATTAAAAAATCAAAGCTATCTATAAGCACATGAAAAAGTGCTCTAAATCACTTTTGATTAGAAAAAATGCAAATTTGAAACAACTCTGAGCTACCACCTCACAACTCTCTGACTGGCTAAAATGACAAAAAAAATGAAAATAATAAATTTAGAAGAGGATTTGGGAATATGTGGACATTAATGAATTGTTCATTGGTATTATGAACCATTCCAACCATTCTGAAAATCTATGCTTAAACGACAACCAAACTGTGTATTCTTTGAGCCAGCAATATCATGACTAGGTCTGTATTGCAAAGAGAAAATGAAATAGGGGAAAGAACCCATATGTGCAAAAATACTTACAGAAGGCTTTTTCATGGTGGCAAAATATTAGAAATTGAGTAGATCCTCATCAATTTGTGAATGGATGAACAAGTTTATGAATATAATAGAATAATATTGTACAATAAGAAATGAGGGATAGGGAGGTTTCAGAAAAATGTTGAAAGAATTTTTGAACTTAAATTTGAAACAAGCAGAACCCAAAAATAATTGTATTTATTACTGTCAGCAACAATGTGGGATGATCAACTAAGAATGGTTCAGTTCTTCTCAGTAAGACATGATCTAAAACAGATATAGGGGACTAGGAAAATGCTTATCAAATCCATGGAGACAATGTAGATCAAAGTATTCTTTTTTTAACCTTGTTTTATTATTTTTCAAGTTTTTTTTCCTTTTGATGTATTTCTTCTTTCACAACAGTGATTAATAATTAGTTATGATGTACATGATAGCTCATGTATAATCTAGATCAAATGGCCTACTATTTTGGAATCATGGAGGGGAGAGAATAAAGAAGAAAAATTAGTAACTCAAAATCTTGTAAAAATGGATGCTAGAAATTGCCTTGATATGGAATTTGGAAAAAATAGAATCTTATTACACATATACATACATACACACACACACACACACACACACACACACACACACTCGCACGTGCACGTGCATGCGTGCGCACATGTGAATGTGCCTTTTTCTGAGAGTAAAATGAGACCTTGGTTGAAACCAATAAAGGTTGTGGTCTTACCAAAAGGAAAATTTTCTGAAGTTAGAAATCAGCTACATCTCTGTAGCTTCCAAAAGCCTCTCTCTCTTAAGATTTAGGGGAAATTTGTTCTTTTTCTAGGTTTTTTTAGTTGCAAACCCAATTCATAGATCTTCTCTTTTTTTTTTCAAGTAAGCATCTAGAAATATAAAATTTCCCCTTATTATCACTTTGGCTGCATCCCACAAATTTTGATATCTTGTCTCATTGTCATTCTATTGGATGAAATTATTAATTATGTTTATTATTTGCTGTTTCAACCATTCATTCTTTAGAATGAGATTGTTTAAATGATAAGTGTGGAAATATGTATACATATATTCGATCTGTCAAGTATTTTAACATAATTAACATGTAGTGGATATCCTGCCATCTAGGGGAGGGGTGGGGAGTTGGGGGGAAAATTTGTAACAGAAAGGTATGTAAGGGTTAATGTTGAAGAATTATCCATACATATGTTTTGCAAATAAAATAAAATTAAAAAAAAAGAATGAGATTGTTTAGTTTCCAATTACTTTTTGGTGTATTTTCCACTGGCTTTTTACTGAATGTAATTTTTATTGCTTCATGATCTGAAAAAAATTGCATTTACTGGAGCAGCTAGGTGGCATAATGGATAGAGCACCAGCCCTGAAGTCAGGAGGACCTGAGTTCAAATCTAGTCTCAGACACTTAACATTCCCTAGCTGTGTGATCCTGGGCAAATAACTTAACTTCAATTGCCTCAGCAAAAAGCAAAAAAAATGCATTTAATATTTCTGCCTTTCTGTATTTGATTTTGAGGTCTTTATGTTCTAATATATGGTCAATTTTTGTATAGATTCCATGAACTGCTGAAAAGCAAATGTACTCCTTTCTATCTCCATTCAATTTTCTCCAAAGATCTATCATACTTAACTTTTCTAGTATTCTATTTACCTCTTTTACTTTTTTCATATTTATTTTGTGGTTTTATTTATCTAGTTCTGAGAGAGCAAGGTTGAGATCTTCCCCTATTATAGTTTTCCTGTCTATTTCTTCTTGCAGCTTTCTTAACTTCTTTAGGAATTTCCATGCTATACTACTTGGTGCATATATGTTTAGTATTGATATTGCTTCATTATCTATGGTACCCTTTAGTAAGGTACAGTTTTCTTCCTTATATCTTTTGATTAGATCAATTTTTGCTTTGGTTTGATCTGAGATCAGGATGGCTACTCCTGTTTTTTTTTTCCTTCACATGATGTAGGATAGATTCTGCTCCAGCCTTTTAATTTTACTCTGTATGTATCACTGCCTTAAATGTGTTTTTTGTAAACAACATATTGTAGGATTCTAACATTTAATCCAGTCTGCTATCCACTTTTGCATTATGGGAGAGTTCACTCCATTCACATTTATGGTTAAGACTACTAATTCTGTATTTCCTACCATCTTATTAACCCCAAATTATACTTTTATCTTTCCTTTTCCCTTTTCCTTCCTCCACAGTATTTTACTTATGAGCACCACTTGCTTCAAGCAATCTCCCTCCTTTAGAGCCTTCCCCCTTTCTTACACTTGTTCCTTACTATTTCTATTTTCCCTTCTATTTGGCCTACCCCATCCCTTTTCACCTTTACCTTCTTACTTGTCTATAATGTGAGAGAAGTTTCTCTGTGAAAGCAAATATGGTTAATATTTTCTCTTTGAGCCAAATCTGATGAGAATAAGATTCACACAATGTTTAACCCCCTCCCTTTTTTCCATCAATTATTTTTCCATCAATTGTAAAAGGTGTCCTTTCCTTCTTCCTGAGATGTAATTTCCCTCATTTTTAATCTACTTTCCCCCTTTTCCAGGACAATCCCCTTCCACCTTTAGTTTCTTTTTCTATATTATAACAATAGAATCAAATTATACATGCACTCTCTATGTATACAGAGAAGAGAAATACAGTTCTCAAGATTTCTTTTCTTTTTACCTTTATATGCTTCTCTTGAGTTCTATATTGGAGGTCAAATTTTTTGTTTAACTCTGGTCTTTTCATAAGAAATAAATGGACTTCCCCTGTTTCATCAAATGTCCATCTTCTTTCCTGAAAGAAAATGCTCTGTTTAGTGGAGTAGTTTATTCTAGGCTGCATTCCAAGTTGCTTTGCCTTTTGGAATATCAGATTCTAGGCCCTTTGATCCTTTAAAATGGAAGCTGCTAGATCTTGGGTAATCCTTATTTTTTCTCCTTGTTATATGAATTGTTTTTTTCTGGCTGATTACAATAATATTTTTCCCTTGGACTGCTAGTTGTGAAATTTACTCAAGATATTCCTTGAAGAAGATGGCGAATTGCAGAAAGCGTCCTCCGTGAGCTCCTGAGACCTTCCCTCAAACCCAGACAAATTGAGCCTCTGAACTAGTTTTGGAGTGAGGGCTCCACCAAACACTTGGACTACAATGCACTTCTATCAAATATCTACTTTGAAAGAACTTCTGAGGTCAGTTTTAGAGGGGCAGGGAAACGAGCAGCTCCCAGCGCTCAGATGCCAGGGCACAGCCGGGGTGCAAATCCGGGGCTGGGACGGACCAGAACATTTTAGGCTGCCAGGAAGTCCCTGGGAGATGCTTTGCCCACTTTGCTCTGCTTGTGGGTAGGTGCTTTGGCAGGTCTACCTTTGATAAAGGATAGATTGAGAGCAGCTGAAAGTGATCTAGCCAGATCAGCGCCAGACCGGAAGTCAACTCAGCAAATTGAAATCCCTGCTGCTGCTGCGGCTGCTGCTGCTGCTACTGCTGCTGCTGCTGCTGCTGCTGCTGCTGCAGAATTCCCTGCTGGTGACTGATACCTCTGCTGAAAATCATGAGCAAGAAAAAGAGAGCTCTTACATTAGACAGCTTTTACGAAGAGAAACTAGAGAAGTCCCCAGATCCTGACATTCTGAAAACAATCCCAGATAAAGCCACAAAGGCGAACTTAAGCTGGTCTCCCTTTCAGAAGGCTTACCTGGAAGATTGCATAAAGAATCTCAAAAGAGAGCTAGAAGAAGATTGGGGAAATATATTGAGAGCAGTGCAAGAAGGAAATATCGCCCTGCAACAGAGATGTGAAAAACTGGAAAATAAGTCTGGTGAATTGGAAAAAGACAAAAATTCACTGAAAAAAAATTAGTGAATGGGAAAAAGACAACAATTCACTGAAAAACAAAATTAGTGAATTGGAAAAAGACAACAATTCAAAAAACAAAATTGGTGAATTGGAAAACATTACCAAATCACAAAAAAATAAAAATAGTGAATTGGTAAAAGACAACAATTCACTGAAAAATAAAATTGGCAAAATGGAAAAAGAATGCAATGAACCAAAAAATTCAATTGGCCAGTTACAAAAGGAGCTAAAAAAGATAGCTGAAGGAAATAATACCTTAAAAATTAAAATTGAACAAATGGAAATGAATGACTCAATGAGACTTCAAGAATCAGTCAAACAAAAACAAAAAATGAAAAAATAGAAGAAAATATGAAATATCTCCTAGGAAAAACAACTGACTTGGAAAACAGATCCAGGAGAGACAATCTAAGGATTATTGGACTCCCTGAAAGTCACGATGAAAAAAAGAACGTGGATGCTTTCTTCCAGGAAATCATGAAAGAGAATTGCCCTGATGTTTTAGAATCAGAAGGCAAAGTTGGCATTGAAAGAATTCACCGATCACCTCCTGAAAGAGACCCCAAAATTAAAACCCCAAAAAATATCGTGGCCAAATTTCAGGACTATCACACCAAGGAAAAGATATTACAAGCTGCTAGAAAAAAAACACTTCAAATACCGAGGAACTGTCATTAGAATTACACAGGATCTGTCAGCTTTTACATTGAAGGATCGAAGGGCCTGGAGTCAGATATTCTGAAAGGCAAAAGAACTTGGATTACAGCCAAGAATAAGCTATCCAGCTAGAATGAGCATCATCTTCCAGGGAAGAAGATGGTCATTCAATGATACAGGAGAATTTCACCTATTTTTAATGAAAAGGTTAGATCTGAACAAAAAATTTGACCTCCAAACATAGAACTCTAGAGAAGCGTAAAAAGGTAAAAAGGAAAGAACTCTCGAGAACTATATCTCTACTCAGGGTATCCTTAAAGAATGGGGGTATAATTTGATTTTACTTTGATAATAATTGGAAATTAGTGGTGGAAGCTACATCATACTGTTAAAAAAAAGGGGGGGAGGGGAATGGAGGTAAAATAAAGTAAAAATAAAAAGGAGGTAAAATAAGGCAAAGTCTCATGAAGAGACATAGAAAATCTAATATAATTGAGGGAAAGAAGGGAGGGTGATGAGTATTCTTACACTCATTAGATTGGGCTCTAAAAGAGTATATCAGACACATTTGATTTCAGGGAAAAACTTGGCCCTCTGTATAAGGAAGTAGGAAAGAAAGGAGGAAAAGAAAGGGATGAATTAATAGAAGGATTAGGGGAAAGGTGCAAAAAAGAGGGAGGGTTCTAAAGGGGGGAGGACTGTTCGAGGGAGGTGGTCATCAAAAACAAAATACTGGGGAGAGGGGAAGGGAGTAAAGGGTAAAGGAACAGAAAAATATAACTCTGGGTAAATAAGATGGCAGGAAATATACATATAGTCATTTTAACTGTGAATGTGAATGGGATGAACTCTCCCATAAAACAGAAACGGATAGTGGACTGGATTAAAAGCCAGAATCCTACAATATGTTGTTTCCAAGAAACACATCTAAAACATAGAGATACATACAGATTGAAGGTAAAGGGTTGGAGCAGAATCTTTTATGCTTCAAGTGAACAAAAAAAAGTAGGGGTGGCAATCCTTATCTCAGATCAAGTAAAAGCAAAAATAGATCTAATTAAAAGAGATAAGGAAGGAAACTATATTTTACTAAAGGGTACCATAGACAATGAAGCGGTATCAATACTAAACATATATGCATCAAGTGGTATAGCATCCAAATTCCTAGAGGAGAAACTAACAGACATGCAAGGAAAAATAGACAGTACAACTATACTAGTGGGGGATCTCAACCTTGCTCTCTCAGAATTAGATAAATGAAACCACAAAATAAATAAGAAAGAAGTTAGGGAGGTAAACAAAATGTTAGAAAAGTTAGGTCTGACAGATATGTGGAGGAAATTGAATGGTGATAGAAGGGAGTATACTTTTTTCTCAGGGGTTCATGGAACTTATGCGAAAATTGATCATGTGTTAGGGCATAAAAACCTCAAAATCAAATGCAGAAAAGCAGACATAGTAAATGTATCTTTTCAGATCATGGTGCAATAAAACTCATATGTAATATAAGGCCAGGAAAAAATAGACCAAAAGATAATTGGAAATTAAATAATCTAATCCTGAAGAATGAATGGGTGAAAGAGCAAATTATAGACACGATCAATAATTTCATCCAGAAGAACGTCAATAATGAGACAACATACCAAAATGTGTGGGACAAGGCCAAAGCGGTTATAAGGGGTAACTTTATACATCTAGACGCTTATTTGCATAAAATAGAGAAAGAGAAGATCAATGAATTAGGGTTACAATTTAAAAAGCTAGAAAAAGAGCAAATTAAAAACCCTCAATTAAATAACAAATTGGAACTTCTGAAAATAAAAGAGAGATTAATAAAATTGAAAATAAGAAAACTAGTGAATTAATAAATAAAACTAAGACAGGGTTTTGTGAAAAAAACGCAACAAAATAGATAAGCCTTTAGTTAATTCGATAAGAAAAAGGAAAGAGGAAAATCAAATTGTTAGTCTCAAAAATGATAAGGGAGAACTTTCCTCCAATGAAGAGGAAATTAGAGTAATAATTAGGAGTTTCTTTGCCCAACTTTATGCCAATAAATTTGATAATCTAAATGAAATGGAGGAATATCTACAAAAATATAGATTGCCCATGTTAACAGAAGAGGAAATAAATTATTTAAATAGCCCCATTTTAGAAAAAGAAATAGAACAAGCTATTAATCAACTCCCTAAGAAAAAATCTCCAGGGCCAGATGGTTTTACACGTGAATTCTACCAAACATTCAAAGTACAATACCAATACTATACAAACTATTTGAAAAAATAGGGACAGAAGGTATACTAATAAATTCCTTCTATGAGACTGATATGGTGCTGATAGCTAAACCAGGTAGGGTGAAAACAGAGAAAGAAAACTATAGACCAATTTCCCTAATGAATATTGATGCAAAAATTTTACATAAGATTTTAGCAACAAGATTACAGAAAGTTATCTCCAGGATAATACATCTTGACCAAGTAGGATTTATACCAGGAATGCAGGGCTGGTTCAATATCAGGAAAACTATCAGCATAATCAATTATATTAATAACCAAACTAACAAAAACCATATGATTATCTCCGTAGATGCAGAAAAAGCATTTGATAAAACCCAACACACCTTCCTATTAAAAACACTAGAGAGTATGGGAATAAATGGGCTTTTCCTTAAAATGCTAAGTAGCATCTATTTAAAACCATCAGCAAGCATCATATGTAATGGCGACAAACTAGAACCATTCCCAATAATATCAGGAGTGAAACAAGGCTGCCCACTGTCACCATTACTATTTAATATTGTATTAGAAATGTTAGCTTTGGCAATAAGAGAAGAAAAAGAGATAAAAGGAATCAGAGTAGGTAATGAAGAAACCAAATTATCACTCTTTGCAGATGACATGATGGTATACTTAGAGAACCCTAGAGACTCAACTAAAAAACTACTAGAAACAATTCACAAGTTTAGCAAAGTTGCAGGATTCAAAATAAATCCACATAAATCATCAGCATTCTTATATATTACTAACAAAGTTCAGTAGCAAGAGAAACAAAAAAAATTCCATTCAGAATAACAGATGATAGCATAAAATATTTGGGAATCCATTTGCCAAGAGAATGTCAGAAACTATACGAACTAAACTACAAAACACTTTCCACACAAATAAAATCAGACCTAGTCAATTGGAAAAACATTAAGTGCTCATGGGTAGGCCGAGTGAATATAATAAAAATGACAATACTAGCCAAACTAATTTACTTATTTAGCGCCATAACAATGAAACCCCCAAGAAATTATTTTACAGACCTAGAAAAAATAGTAGCAAAGTTCATTTGTAAGAACAAAAGGTCAAGAATTTCAAGGGAATTAATGAAAAAAAAGGCAGATGAAGGTGGCCTTGCTGTACCAGATCTAAAACTATATTATAAAGCAGCAGTCATCAAAACCATTTGGTACTGGCTGAGAAATAGAGCAGTCGATCAGTGGCATAGGATAGGATATCAGGACAAGCCAGGTAATAATGTTAGCAATTTAGTGTTTGATAAATCCAAAGACCCCAGCTTTTGGGATAAGTACTCACTATTCAGCAGAAACTGCTGGGAAAATTGGAAACTAGTGTGGAAGAAATTAAGGCTGGACCCACACCTAACACCGCACACCAAGATAAGATTTAAATGTGTTCATGATCTAGATATAAAGATTGATACTATAACCAAATTAGAGGAGCATAGGATAGTTTACCTCTCAGACCTGTGGAGATGGAATAAATTTATGTCCAAAGAACATCTGGAACTCTTAATTGAACACCAGATATATAATTTTGATTATATTAAGTTAAAAAATTTCTGTACAAACAAAACTAATGCAGACAAGATTAAGAGGGAAGCATCAAATTGGGAAATCATCTTTACATTTAAGGATTCTGATAAAGGTCTCATCTCTAAAATATATAGAGAATTGTCTCATATTTATAAAAATTCAAGCCATTCTCCAATCAATAAATGGTCAAAGGATATGAACAGACAATTTTCAGAGGATGAAATTAAAACTATTTATAGTCATATGAAAAGGTGCTCCAAATCACTATTGATCAGAGAAATGCAAATCAAGACAACCCTGAGATACCACTTCACAGCTGTCAGATTGGCTAAAATGACAGGAAAAGTTAATGATGAATGTTGGAGGGGTTGTGGGAGGGCTGGGACACTGATGCATTGTTGGTGGAGCTGTGAACAGATACAGCCATTCTGGAGAACAATTTGGAGCTATGCTCAAAAGTTATCAAACTGTGCATACCCTTTGACCCAGCAGCATTTCTACTGGGCTTATATCCCAAAGAAATCATAAAGGAAGGAAAGGGCCCCACATGTGCAAGAATGTTTGTGGCAGCCCTTTTTGTAGTGGCTAGAAACTGGAAATTGAATAGTACCCTTCAATTGGAGAATGGCTGAATAAATTATGGCATATGAATATTATGGAATATTATTGTTCTGTAAGAAATGACCAGCAAGATGATTTCATAGAGGCTTGGAGAGACTTACATGAACTGATGCTGAGTGAAATGAGCAGAACCAGGAGATCATTATACATGGGATCAATTCTGATGGACATGGCTCTCTTCAACAATGAAATGCTTCAAACCAGTTCCAATTGTTCGGTGAGGAGAGCCATATACACCTAGAGAGACGGATGTGTAATATGGACCACAACATAACATTTTCATGTTCTCTATTGAGGTTTGCTTGCATTGTATTTCCTTTATCACATTATTCTTTCTTGTAGATATGATTTCTCCTGTACAAAAAATGATGCAATAACTATATATATATTCGATTTCTTAAGTATTCTAACATAATTATCATGTAGTGGATATCCTACCATCTAGGGGAGGGGTGGGGAGTGGGGGGGAAAATTTGTAACAGAAAGCTTTGTAAGGGTTAATGTTTAGGAATTACCCATACATATGTTTTGCAAATAAAAAGTATTAATAAAAAAAAGATATTCCTTGAAGCTTTAAATTTGGGGCCTCTTTCAGGAGGTGTTCAGTGAATTCTTTCAGTTGTTATTTTACCTTCTGATTCTCAGATATCCAAGCACTTCACTTTGATTATTTCCTGAAAAATAGGTCTAGGCTCTTTTTTTCATCATGGTTTTCAGGAAGTCCCTAGATTGTCTCTACTAGATCGGTTTTCCAGGTCAGTTGTTTTCCCCAAGTGGATATTTTACATTTTTTCTTTTTTTTCTTTTTTTTTTTGTTTTGCTTGACCGATTCTTGATGTCTCATTGAGCCATTCATTCCCATTTGTTCAGTTCTGATTTTTAGTGAATTATTTTCTTCATTTACTTTTTTACTTCTTTTTGTATTTGTCCAGTTGAATTTTTAAATGAGTTGTTTTGTTCTACAGATTTTTTTTTCCATTTCACAAATTATTTTTTTCTGGGAGTTGCTTTTTTCCATTTTGTCAAATCTATTTTCAACGCGTTATATGCTTTTTCCATTTCACTAAATCTATTTTAGTGAATTTTCTTCAGATAATTTGTGTTGCCTTTTCCAAACCCTCTTGCAAAGTTTTCATCTCCTTTCCCCATTTTTCTTCTAGCTCTCTTTAAAGATCCTTTTTAAATTTCTTCTAGCAGAGCCTGTGTGATGAGATTCAATTTATAACACCCTTTGGAGCTTCATCTGGATATAATCTGCTTTTTGTCTTCTCAGGGTTTGAAATCTGTTCTCTTTCACTACAAAAACTATCTATGATCAGAGATCTTTTTGTTTTTTTACTCATTTGTTTTTAAAGTTGAGATCTGCTTTTAGGGCAAGGGAGGTTGTCTAAGCTTCCTCTACAAGATGGCATTGGCTGCATTGAGTCCATACTGACTCCCTCCCTCTGCTGGATGGGTGTGGCCAGATTCCATGAGATTTGGGCATTTTGGGATTCACCATTTACATTTTTTGTTTGTGTTGGATGTTTTATAACTTCTCTGCTGATCTACTGGCTTGCAACCAGATCAGAGTAGCCAACATTGTTGTAGATTACTCCCTGCAGATTCTCCAGCTGCACCACCCTAGCATACTGCACTGCCTGCACTCCCCTGCATCTGTGTTCAGCATGCTTGTGCTTGGCCTTCTTCCCTCCATGCTTGATTGAAACAGATCTTTTCTGGTGATTTCGAAATTATCTTCTGCTGGTAATTTGTTACACTCCCAATATTTGTGGGTTCTGCCAGTCCAAAACTAATTCAGAGGCTGGATTTGTTAATTAATGTGAGAGTTGTGGAAGAAAATAAGAAGGAAACATGTATTCTCTCCACCCTCTTGGCTCCAACCAATGTTATCATTCTTTATGTCTAGATCATGAACCAATTTCAACCTTATCTTGGCATATGATGTTAGGTGTGAGTATGTTCCTAGTTTTTGCCATGCTAGTTTCCAATTTTCCCAGTAGTTTATGTCAAATGGTAAATTTTTATCTGAAAAGCTGGGATCTTTTGGTTTGTCAAACACAAGATTACTATAGTCATTGACTATTTTGTCCTGTGAACTTAACCTATTCCACTGATTGACCACTCTCTTTCTTAACCATTACCAAATGGTTTTGATGACCACTGCTTTATAATGTAGTTTTAGATCTCATACAGCTAAGGCACGGGAAGCATCTTTTTAAGATTCTACTTAGTAACTTACTCTGGATCTTAGTAACACCTCAGCCACTCATTAGTTGAGTATCCTTAAGTTAAACCCACTTTCTCTGAGTCTCAAATTCCTAGTCTATCAAAATGGGAAAATAATATCTATTCTGAAAATAAAATGACATCATGAATGTCAAAGTTATTTGCTAGCCATGGAGCTCTACAAATGTCAAATACTATTATATATCTGTAACTAGCATGACTTCCACTAGCATTCCCTGTAATTAAGCAGATGTCAAAAAGGGAAGATATAAAGCTATTTTGTGTAATACTGTCACATTCTACAAATAGAATTTGAAAGAGGGCTTGAGAATGAAAAGCATAAGTCTCATCATATTTGATCCTCTGGCTTTGTTTTGACTTTACCTCACTTCTTGATAAATGAAGTCAAATCTGTAAATCATGGTCTTCTTTTATGTCTTATTAAGTGTCACTAAAATATCATATCATAAAAAGCCTAGTTTTTATATGCCAAATTCTTTGCTTAGAAGAGATCTCTTCCTCCAAAACTTCTAACTTCCAAGACAATGACAATGATTTCCCCTAGAGGAAGAAGTATCATTCTTTTACACCTTTATTCATGATTTCAGATAGTGATTAGGCCAGTGTTGAAAAGACTTCCCATTGGGGTTCTTACCTTTTAGTACAAAGAAGGGGTCAAGCAGGCTACTGTGAGTGGATAATGCTGCAGGTAGATTGCATCAATGAATTCATATTAATGCCAGGCCCAGGGAGTTTTATTCATTTCCTAAGAAAAGTTGACTGCTCTTGTTTTCTTCCTTTCTCATTTCTGCAGCAGCAATCCCAGCTTTTGACATAAGGAACAAAACACCATTACTTATTATTAGATCTATGCCCAGTATATAGTACATTGCCTGTTTCCAACCTCTACCTTTGGCAGTGTGATTTTAAAAAATGGGATTCAGTAGCATTTATACTCACTAAGAGAAAATAAGGAATCCACAGACAGCATGTGATGATAACTTTTTGTTCAAAAACTTTTTTAAAAAAGCATCCAGGTATGGTCCATTAGATCTATTTTCTGATCTCCACATACATTAGCATTAAATTTTGCCCTTTTGAATTTTAAAAGGCACAATCTGGTACAAATCATTGACACACTTACTATAAAGTTGTGATGGTAGCTTGAATATTTCATTTCACAATGGCTAATTTAGCAAGATTCCCAAGGATATTTTCAGAATCTTGCAAATGACAGTTTGTAAAATATTCTGTATTCCTTCCTTCTAAAATGTTTCAAACATTTTATGTATTATTTATCTGTCTTCAGGAAAATTTTCTCTGATCATATTTCCTGATGACTACACTAAGGCATGGAAAGATAAATTTAATTTCTGTCTAATGCATTTACTTTTAACCTTTTGTAGAAGGAAGAAAATAAAAATTTAATAAGGGTCTGCTATTTACCAGTAATTGTGCTAAATGCTTTACAAATATTGTCTCATTTAATCTTTAATACAACCATGAGAGTTTAGGCCTTTATTGTTATTCCATTTTATAATTAAGGAAACTGATATATATATAAAGAGATATTAAATAATTTGTCGAGGATTATATAACTAGTACAATGTAGTGTAATCTGAGACTAGATTTGAACTTAGATATTTCAGTTTCCAGGTGTAACACTACAAATACTATCCATTGTGTTGCTTTAATAAAAACCAGGGATTTGCAATTGGAAGGCAATTAGTATAAAACAAACTCTATTTCCTATTTCCTATGCATATATGACTTGTATACCAGAATGTATTTATAATCATATTAGAATTCATTCTAAGCATGCTTCTGTACCCTATAGATTCTAATCCATACATACAATATTATCAATAATCTTTTATATTCATACTCTTTAGCAAGCTAATTGACAGAGAAATAAATATCAACTTTAGAGACCGGAAGATCTAAGTTCAAATTAAGCCTCAAATACTTATTAGCTATGTGACCCTAGGAAAATCACTTACCCTCTGTTTGACTCAGTTTTCCTCATCAATGGAGATAATAATAACACATAACTCCCAGGGTTGTTGTAAGAATAAAACATTTGTAAAGTACTTAGAATAGTGCCAGATACATAATAAAAGTTATAAGAATGGTAGATATTATTTTTCTTTTTTTTATTCCATAAATATTTTTATTTATTTTTTTTATTTTATTTTTTTAATTTTATTTGCATAACATATGTGTGGGTAATTCTTCAACAATAACCCTTACATAGCTTTCCGTTACAAATTTTTCCCCCAACTCCCCACCCCTCCCCTAGATGGCAGGATATCCACTACATGTTAATTATGTTAAAATATTGGTAAATCGAATATATGTATACATATTTCCAAACTTGTCATTGTTGTGCAAGAAAAATCTTGTCTACACAAACAATATATCAGATAAAGGAAACACAATGTAAGCAAACATCAATCAAGGAGTATGAGAATGTTATGTTGTGGTCCACATTTGACATCCCTCTCTCTGGGTGTATATGGCTTTCTTCAGTGAACAATTGGAGGTGGTTTGAAACATTTCATTGTTGAAGAGAGCCATGTCCATCAGAATTGATCGTCATATAGTACTGTTGTTGCCATGTATAATGATCTCCTGGTTCTGCTCATTTCACTCAGCATCAGTTCATGTAAGTCTCTCCAGGCCTCTCTGAAATCATCTTGCTGGTCATTTCTTACAGAACAATAATATTCCATAACATTCATATACCATAATTTATTCAGCCATTCTCCAATTGAAGGGCATCTATTCAATTTCCAGTTTCTAGCCACTACAAAAAGGGCTGCCACAAACATTCTTGCACATGTGGGGCCTTTTCCTTCCTTTATGATTTCTTTGGGATATAAGCCCAATAGAAATGCTGCTGGGTCAAAGGGTATGCACAGTTTGATAACTTTTTGAGCATAGCTCCAAATTGTTCTCCAGAATGGCTGTATCCGTTCACAGCTCCACCAACAATGCATCAGTGTCCCAGCCCTCCCACAACCCCTCCAACATTCATCATTAACTTTTCCTGTCATTTTAGCCAATCTGACAGGTGTGAAGTGGTATCTCAGGGTTGTCTTGATTTGCATTTCTCTGATCAATAGTGATTTGGAGCACCTTTTCATATGACTAGAAATAGTTTTAATTTCATCCTCTGAAAATTGTCTCTTCATATCCTTTGACCAATTATTGATTGGAGAATGGCTTGAATTTTTATAAATATGAGACAATTCTCTATATATTTTAGAGATGAGACCTTTATCAGAACCCGTAAATGTAAAGATGATTTCCCAATTTATTGCTTCCCTCCTAATCTTGTCTGCATTTATTTTGTTTGTACAAAAAAATTTTAACTTAATATAGTCAGAGTTATCTATCTGGTTTTCAATTAAGAGTTCCAGTTCTTCTTTGGACATAAATTTATTCCATCTCCATAGGTCTGAGAGGTAAACTACATTACATTCCTCTAATTTACTTATAGTATCACTCTTTATATCCAGATCAAGAACCCATTTAGATCTTATCTTGGTATGTGGTGTTAGATGTGGGTCAAGCCCTAATTTCTTCCACACTAGTTTCCAGTTTTCCCAGCAGTTTTTGTCAAATAGTGAATACTTATCCCAAAAGCTGGGGTCTTTGGGTTTATCAAAAACCAAATTGCTATAGCTATTGCCTAGTTTGTCTTGTGATTCTATCCTATTCCACTGATCGACTACTCTATTTCTTAGCCAGTACCAAATGGTTTTGATGACCACTTCTTTATAATATAATTTTAGATCTGGTACAGCAAGTCCACCATCGTCAGCCTTTTTGTGCATTAATCCCCTTGAAATTCTTGACCTTTTGTTTTTCCAAATGAACTTTGCAACTATTTTTTCTAGATCTGTAAGATAATTTCTTGGGAGTTTGATTGGTATGACACTAAATAAGTAAATTAGTTTGGGTAGTATTGTCATTTTTATTATATTCGTTCGGCCTACCCATGAGCATTTTAAGTTTTTCCAATTGACTGGGTCTGATTTGATTTGTGTGGAAAGTGTTTTGTAATTTAGTTCATATAGTTCCTGACTATCCCTTGGCAGATAAATTCCCAAATATTTTATACTATCAACAGTTATTTTGAATGGGATTTCTTTTTGTATCTCTTGCTGCTGTACTTTATTGGTAATATATAAAAATGATGATGATTTATGTGGATTTATTTTGTATCCTGCCACTTTGCTAAAGTTGTGAATTGATTCTAGTAGTTTTTTAGTTGAGTCTCTAGGGTTCTCTAAGTATACCATCATGTCATCTGCAAAGAGTGATAATTTGGTTTCTTCACTACCTACTCTGATTCCTTTTATCTCTTTTTCTTCTTTTACTGCCAAAGCTAACATTTCTAACACAATATTAAATAGGAATGGTGACAGTGGGCAGCCTTGTTTCACTCCTGATCTTATTGGGAATGGTTCTAGTTTGACTCCATTACATATGATGCTTGCTGAAGGTTTTAAGTAGATACTACTAATCATTTTAAGGAAAAGCCC
>JAJPUD010020961.1:0-23821 GCA_023553655.1 Myrmecobius fasciatus | reverse complement strand
TTTCATATGACTAAAAGTAGTTTTAATTTCATCATCTGAAAATTGTTCATATCCCTTGACCACTTGTCTATTGAAGAGTAGCTTGAATTCTTATATATATGAGACAATTCTCTATATATTTTAGAAATGAGGCCTTTATCAGAACCATTAAATGTAAAGATGGTTTCCCATTTTGATGCTTCCCTCCTAATCTTGTCTGCATTTGTTTTATTTGTACAGAAACTTTTTAACTTAATATAATCAAAATTATCCATGTGGTGTTCATTTAGGAGTTCCAGGTCTTCTTTGGACATAAATTTATTCCATCTCCACAGGTCTGAGAGATAAACTATATTACGTTCCTCTAACTTGCTTACAAAGTCCCTCTTTATATCTAGATCATAAACCCATTTAGATCTTATCTTGGTATGTGGTGTTAAGGTATGGGTCAAGCCCTAATTTCTTCCACACTAGTTTCCAATTTTCCCAGCAGTTTTTGCCAAATAGTGAGTATTTATCCCAAAAGCTGGGGTCTTTGGGTTTATCGAACACTAGATTGTTAAGGTTATTGCCTAGGTTGTCCTGATAACCTATTCTGTGCCGCTGATCGACTGCTCTATTTCTTAGCCAGTACCAAACGATTTTGATGACCGCTGCTTTATAATATAGTTTTAGATCTGGTACAGCGAGGCCACCTTCATCTGCCTTTTTTTTCATTAATCCCCTTGAAATCCTTGACCTTTTGTTCTTCCAAATGAACTTTGCTACTATTTTTTTCTAGATCTGTAAAATAATTTCTTGGGAGTTTGATTGGTATGGCACTAAATAAGTAGATTAGTTTGGGTAGTATTGTCATTTTTATTATGTTTGCTCTGCCTACCCATGAGCACTTAATGTTTTTCCAATTGATTAGGTCTGATTTTATTTGTGTGGAAAGTGTTTTGTAGTTTAGTTCGTATAGTTCCTGACTTTTCCTTGGCAGATAGATTCCCAAATATTTTATCCTATCATCTGTTATTTGGAATGGAATTTCCTTTTGTATCTCTTGCTGCTGAACTTTGTTAGTAATATATAAAAATGCTGATGATTTATGTGGATGAATTTTGAATCCTGCAACTTTGCTAAAGTTGTGAATTGTTTCTAGTAGTTTTTTAGTTGAGTCTCTAGGGTTCTCTAAGTATAATATCATGTCATCTGCAAAGAGTGATAATTTGGTTTCTTCATTACCTATTCTGATTCCTTTTATCTCTTTTTCTTCTCTTATTGCTAAAGCTAACATTTCTAATTATTAAATATTAAATAGTAATGGTGACAGTGGGCAGCCTTGTTTCACTCCTGATCTTATTGGGAATGGTTTTAGTTTGTCTCCATTACATATGATGCTTGCTGATGGTTTTAAATAGATGCTACTGATCATTTTAAGGAAAAACCCATTTATTCCTATACTCTCTAGTGTTTTTAATAGGAAAGGGTGTTGAATTTTATCAAATGCTTTTTCTGCATCTATTGAGATAATCATATGGTTTTTGTTAGTTTGGTTATTAATATAATTGATTATGCTGATAGTTTTCCTAATATTGAACCAGCCCTGCATTCCTGGTATAAATCCTACTTGGTCATAGTGTACTATCCTGGGGATGACTTTCTGTAATCTCATTGCTAATATCTTATTTAAAATTTTTGCATCAATATTCATTAGGGAAATTGGTCTATAGTTTTCTTTGTCTGTTTTCACCCTACCTGGTTTAGCTACCAGCACCATCTCTGTCTCATAGAAGGAATTTGGCAATATACCTTCTGTCCCTATTTTCTCAAATAATTTGTGTAGTATTGGCATTAATTGTTCTTTGAATGTTTGGTAGAATTCACATGTAAATCCATCTGGCCCTGGAGATTTTTTCTTAGGGAGTTGGTTAATAGCTTGTTCTATTTCGTTTTCTAAAATGGGGCTATTTAAATAATTTATATCCTCTTCTGTTAACCTGAGCAATCTATATTTTTGTAGATATTCTTCCATTTCATTTAGATTATCAAACTTACTGGCATAAAGTTGGGCAAAGTAACTCCTAATTATTGCTCTAATTTCCTCTTCATTGGAGGAATGGTCTCCCTTATCATTCTTGAGACTAACAATTTGATTTTCCTCTTTCCTTTTTCTTATCAAATTAACTAAAGGCTTATCTATTTTGTTGGTTTTTTTGTAGAACCAACTCTTAGTTTTATTTATTAATTCAATCGTTTTCTTATTTTCAATTTTATTAATCTCCCCTTTTATTTTCAGAATTTCCAATTTGGTATTGGAGGGTTTTTAATTTGCTCTTTTTCTAGTTTTTTTTTTAATAATAAGCCCAATTCGTTGATCTTTTCTTTCTCTATTTTATGCAAGTAAGCATCTAGAGATATAAAATTGCCCCTTATAACCGCTTTGGCCGTATCCCACAAATTTTGGTATGTTGTCTCCTTATTGTCATTCTCCTGGATGAAATTATTGATTGTGTCTATGATTTGCTCTTTCACCCATTCATTCTTCAGGATTAGATTATTTAATTTCCAATTGACTTTTGGTTTATTTTCTCCTGGCCTTATATTGCATGTGATTTTTATTGCATCGTGATCTGAAAAAGATGCATTTACTATTTCTGCCTTTCTGCCTTTGATTTTGAGGTTTTTATGCCCTAACACATGGGCAATTTTTGTATAGGTTCCATGGACTGCTGAGAAAAAAGTAAACTCCCTACTGTCTCCATTCAACTTTCTCCATAGATCTATCATACCTAGTTTTTCTAACAATTGGTTTATCTCTCTAGTTTCTTTCTTGTTTATTTTGTGGTTTGATTTATCTAGTTCTGAGAGAGCAAGGTTGAGATCCCCCACTAGTAAAGTTTGGCTGTCTATTTCTTCTTGCATCTCTCTTAATTTCTTCCCTAGGAATTTGGATGCTATTGCACTTGGTGCATATATATTTAGTATTGATATTGCTACATTATCTATGGTACCCTTTAATAAAATATAGTTTCCTTCCTTATCTCTTTTGATTAGATCTATCTTGGCTTTTACTTGATCTGAGATAAGGATTGCTACCCCTGCTTTTTTTTGTTCACCTGAAGCATAATAGGTTCTGCTCCAGCCTTTTACCTTCATCCTATATGTGTCACAATGTTTTAGATGTGTTTCTTGGAGACAACATATTGTGGGATTCTGGTTTTTAATCCAGTCTGATATCCGCTTTAGCTTTATGGGAGAGTTCATCCCATTCACATTCACAGTTAGAATAACTAATTCTTTATTTCCTGCCATCTTATTTAGCCAAGTTATGTTTTCCCCTTTCCTTTCCCCTTTCTCCCTTCCCCCCTCCTGAGTACTTTGCTTTTGATGACCCCCTCTCCCAAACAATCCACCACCCTTTAGATCCCCTCCCCCTTTTTTTAACTCCTTTCCCCTGATTCTTCTATTTTCCCTTCTAATAATTTATCCCTTTCTTTTTCCTCCTTTCCCTCCCACTTCCCTCTAGCAACAGACAAGTTTCTATGTGAAATCAAGTGTCTGATATACACTTTTAGAGCCCATCCTGATGAGAGTAAAATTTACACAATGCTCATCTCCCTCCCCTCTTTCTCTCAATTATATTAGATTTTCTTTGCCTCTTCAAGAGATTTTATCTTGTTTTTACCTTCTTTTTTTTAGATCTTATTTTACCACTTTTTCCCTCTTTTCCCCAGTATGACAACCTTTTCCCCTCTAGTTCTCTTTTTCAGATTATCAAAGTAATATCTAGTTAATTATACCCCCAAACTTTAAGTATCCCCATAGTAGAAATAAAGTTCTCAAGAGTCCTTTCCTTTTTACCTTTTTATGCTTCTCTTGAGTTCTGTGTTTGGAGGTCAAATTTTTTGTTCAGATCTGGTCTTTTCATTAGAAATAGGTGAAATTCACCTATATCATTGAATGACCATCTTCTTCCCTGGAGGATAATGCTCATTCTAGCTGGATAGGTTATTCTTGGTTGTAATCTAAGTTCCTTTGCCTTTCAGAATATCTGGTTCCAGGCCCTTCGATCCTTCATTATGGAGGCTGACAAATCGTGTGTGATTCTAATTATTGATCCTCGGTATTTGAATTGTTTCTTTCTAGCTGCTAGCAGAATCTTTTCCTTGGTGCGATAGTCCTGAAATTTAGCCACAATATTCCTTGGGGTTTTAATTTTGGGGTCTCTTTCAGGAGGTGATCAGTGAATTCTTTCAATGGTGATTTTGCCTTCTGATTCTACAATCTCAGGGCAGTTTACTTTCAGGATTTCTTGGAAGATAGTGTTTAGATTCTTTTTTTCATCATGGCTTTCAGGAAGTCCAATAATCCTTAGATTGTCTCTCCTAGATGTATTTTCCAAGTCAGTTGTTTTTCCTAAGAGATATTTCATATTTTCTTCTAATTTTTCATTTTTTTGTTTTTGTTTGACTGATTCTTGAAGTCTTATTGAGTCATTCACTTGCATTTGTTCAATTCTTATTTTTAAAGTGTTGTTTTCTTCATTTACCTTTTTAAGCTCCTTTTGTAACTGGCCAATTGAATTTTTTTGTTCATTGCACTCTTTTTCCACTTCACTAATTTTATTTTTCAACAAATTGGTGTCTTTTTCATATCTCTTTTGCAGGGCATCATATCCTTCTTGCAAGATATTGTATCCTTCTTGCACTGATTTCAATTTATTTTCCCATTTATCCTCCAGCTCTCTTATGAGGTTCTTTATGCAATCTTCCAGAAAGGCCTTTTGAAAAGGGGACCAGTGATGGTCCTTGCTGATTTCCTCTGGAGTTTTGTCTAAAGGAACCTCAGAATCTGGGGTCAGTCCTTCTCTGTCTCGATAAAAGCTGTCTATGGTGAGAGCTCTCTTTTTCGTCTTCATTTTTTTTTTTTTTTTAGACAGTGTGTATATCTCTTTAAGGTTTGGAAAAACCACGGCTAAAGCTCTTTGCCCTGGGGCACTTTGGTGAATTAACTTAAGGTGCTGGGCCGTGGGGGCTAGGACTAAGTCTGAATTATTCCTTAAACAAGGCAAGTCTGCCAGAACACCTGCCCCCAATCAGGGCAGAGTGTCCTGAGTGCCTCAGATAAACTCCAGGTGTTTGGAATTTGGAGTTTGGAGTTTCTGCCACAATGAGCTGAGCTGAGTCCCACCCTCACTTCTGGCCTACACCCGAGTCCGCTTGTTTATCCCTCTGTCCTAGTTAGACAAACCTGATATGAAGTTCTTCAGAGAGCAGTGTCCAAATATTTCTGAATTCGTTGACTTGAAGATCAGTTCAGAGGCTTATTTTATTGTTGGTTTGAGAGAAGATCGGAGGAGGACACAGAGAGTCACGTTTTCACTCCGCCATCTTGGCTCCACCCCATGGGTAATTTTTCAACATTGACCCTTGCAAAGCTTTCTGTTACAAATTTTTCTCCCCTACTCCCCACCCTTCCCCTGGTTGGCAGAAAATCCACTACATGTTAATTATGTTAAAATACTTGACAAATCAAATATGTGTATAAATACTTTTACAGTTATCTTGCTGTGCAAGAAAAGTCGGATCTACAAGAAAAAAAAAAATCTGAGTAGGGAAACATAATGCAAGCAATCATCAGTAGAGAGCATGAAAATGTTATGTTGTGGTCCACACTTAAATCCCACAGGCCTCTCCCTGGGTGTATATGGCTTTCTTCATCACTGAACAACTGGAACTGGTTTGAAACATCTCCTTGTTGAAGAGAGCCAAGTCATCAGAATTGATCATCATATAGTCTTCTTGTTGCCATGTATAATGATCTCCTGGTTCTGCTCATTTCACTCAGCATCAGTTCATGCAAGTCTCTCCAGGCCTCTCTGAAGTCATCCTGCTGGTCATTTCTTACAGAGCAATAATATTCCATAACATTCATATACCATAATTTATTCAGCCACTCTCCAATTGATGGGCATCCATTCAGTTTCCAGTTTCTAGCCACTACAAAAAGGGCTGCCACAAACATTCTTGCAATGTGGGGCCCTTTCCTTCCTTTATGATTTCTTTGGGTTATAGGCCCAGTAGAAACACTGCTGCATCAAAAGGTATGCACAGTTTGATAACTTTTTGAGCATAGTTCCAAATTGCTCTGCAGAATAGTTGGATCCATTCATAGTTCCACCAGCAATGAATCAAGCACTTAACCTTTTAATGCACATATGCAGCTTTCTAAAAATGTCATTTGCTCGGTCATTTCCTGAACTTCATTGGTGGAAGGAATTTTCTCACAGAGAGCTACCTACATGGATGAAACCACAGGTCCAAAATAACAATAATAATAATAATAATAATAAAGCATCCCTCTTACTAAGTTATAAGTTTCATTAAGGAAAAGACTATATCTTAATCATCTTTATATCTCACCCTGACTCAATACTGAGGATACTTAATCAGCATCTACTGAATTGAGTATTTATTGTTGTCACTGGATTATCCCTGGATAGATCTCAGTTATCCTGCTAATGTTCTCTCATTTATCAACAGAGCTTGCAGTTGTGCATGTTACTCTGTTCAATACTTAGCAGCTTTATTGAGCAGATGTCATACAATAAATTTATCAGGCAGGAGATGGTTCAGTGGATATAGCATTCACCTGGAATCAGGAAAACCTGAGTTCAAATGTTGCTTCAGATACTCTTTAGTGGGGTGATCCTCAGCAAGCTCTCTGTGCTTCAGAGTTCTCCTCTACAAAATGCTACAAAATAGCAACCACCTCATAGCTATTAGAATAGTAAATTATATTAATGCTGTGAACTGATGCTGAGTGAAACGAGCAGAACCAGAAGATCATTGTACACAGCAACAATAAGACTATATAGGATGATCTATTCTGCAGGACATGGTTCTCTTCAACAACGAGATATTTCAAACCAGTTCCAGCTATTCAATGATGAACAAAGCCATATACACCCAGGGAGAGGCCTGTGGGATCTGAGTCTGGACCACAACATAGCATTTTCATGCTCTCTACTGATGTTTGCTTGCATTATGTTTTCCTTCTCAGGTTTTTTTTTCCCTGTACAGCAAAATAACTGTATAAATATGTGTATACATATTCGATCTGTCAAATATTTTAACATAATTAACATGTATTGGACTTCCTGCCATCTAGGGGAGGGAGTGGGGAGTAGGAGGGAAAATATGTAAAGGAAAGCTTTGCAAGGGTCAATGTTGAAAAATTACCTATGCATATGTTTTGCAAATAAAAAGCTTTAACAAAAAAATCACCTAAAATAATTTTTAAAAATTATATTAATGCTGGATATTACTACCAAAGCCAGGTACCCAGTGGTTTTTATCTGTACTTTGGGAAAACTATTCATGTCATTGAAATTCCCTCTGAAGATTAGCTACTGAATTAATTACTGAATTAGTTAGTGCTTCTAATCCTGATAAACCTTCTCCAAGTGTGTATTGATAATATTGGCATTGGTGTGACTATTCAAAATTAGGCCTAGGGGAGTGGTTCCCAACCTTTTCTTGCTGCTGCTGTAAATGAAAACTTGATTAGACTTTAAGTTCCATTTGGGCAGAAATCATATTTTAGCCAATCTTTATAGTTTTCCTAGCAGTTAACAAGGTGGTTTGCATAATGTGTGTAATGAATTGAGTTAAGATTTTGCAACCTTAGGGATTAAAAGGTAACCAAAATAAATAAAGGCGACTGATGGAACTCTTTATTTGTTAATGGTAGTGCCTTATGTTAAACTGAATCAGCTTCTTGCTTTGTTACCTCATAGTGAGATCATCTGCTCCAGGGATTCTTAATTTGGAGGCTACTATGTTTTATCACAATCATATTACAGATTCATACCATTGCCAGCAACACCTATCTTATTTACTGTTTTTTATTTAACTTTTTTCCTCCGATGGTCATTTTCTGAATAGAATTCTGTAACCATCACATGCATTTCTCCTCACGTCTAAGTACTTTGTCGTAGACTTCTTGGGGCTTCCTTATTACATTGGCCTTCATGATCCTTTGGATGGCAGCTTCATGTCAGGACACAACAGGACAGGGCAGGGCAGGGCTTTGGAGGTATAAGTCAGCTGAGTGGCTGGGACAGAATTCTGGAAAAGACTAAGAATACATGGGTTTGGCTTCTGGCTTGACTTTGTGAAGCAACATATGAATAAATTTTAATCATCAGCAAATCACCTCACCCTGAACCTCAGTCCTCTGTTATAAAATGGGAAAACTGATATTTCCATAGCCTACCCCCCCCACAGGGTTATTATTAGGAAAAGGTGTTGCTATCTTAAAAGCAAGCTGTTGTTATCGTAACTCTACACAGTAACATTTGTTGACTAATCAAAAAGGCTTCAAGATTACAAATTTCACTGAAATATGAACATTCTTCTAGCCTTGCATAATATCCACAAAAACTTATACTTTATTCAGTCCTTGGAGAATGATCATTTCACTGATGGATAATAATTTTACTTCAAAACTCAGTTTATTTTTCTTCTTCTATTACTTTACCATAACAAACTATTGGAAAGTCTAAATTATGTAACTGAAAAATAATTCATCATTATTCATTACTAAATTATCATTTGTTTATATTAGATTATGTCCTGTATATGTAAAAGGATAGTTAGGGCTTTTGGCTTTTGAAACAGGGCAACATCAAGCATCAGCCATTTTCTGGAAAGATTCCAGCCTAATTTTTTAGAGATGTTTCATATTCTCTGGACGATCTTTGAAATTTAACATAATACACTCAGGACCATTAAAAAGCAATAACAAGCAAAATAAATTTTTTGTTTTATTTTTATGCTAATCTAATGGTGTGAAACATAATGTCAGTTTCTCTTGGGATCATACATTCCAAATTCATGACCACCTAAATCTGCTTAATTTGCTTTCCAGATATTATCTTGTATGAGATAAGGCTTTGTATTACTTTTGAAACATTGTAACTTAATTTTCACTGGGAATGCTCATCTGTTATATTATGCTGGGAATCTCCTTGATGCTTCTGCTTCAACATTGGAATGATTGAATTGTAGCCTGCAGGGAGCATATTAACTTACAACCTAATCTGAAATATCCTTACACATGTAAAACACATCAATGTATTAGAAAGATTATTAGAAATGTGAAACTTTGCAAAGTATTTGGAGCTTTTCCCCAAGTGATCCTTACTTAAATACCTAAAGATCCTAGCATATTATCCATAAGCATTAGTATAAAACATCAGGAAAATATTGTCCTTTAGAGTCTCCTTATTTTTCATTAGGAGTTGATAAGAAAGGCTCTGTATGGTATAAAGAGAGGGACAGCTTCAGGTCAGAAAGATCTCAGCTTCCATCCTGCTGCAGACACATGGTACCTTTGCTGTTCTGGGAAATCTCTTAACCTCGAAGTGCTCCTAGGTAATTCTTTGAGGCTATCAATTGCAGAACAATTTCTGTCCTCTGCCTTGGCAGGGAAAATTTCCTCTTGGGGAGTTCTTTACACAGATTAAGTCACCCAGCTGGGCCCTCTATTTGATGTTTAATCTTTGGAAATTTAGAAAGTCGATCCAGTTAAATCCCAAGTTTTTCCATTTGTGTATATATTGACTTACTGAATTTGAGTTGTTTCCAACAATAGTTTTGTATAACTTGAGTTTTCTAAGATTTTCTCTTCTTACAAAGTATGTACTAGCATGTACATATAGGATGATATTTTCTCTAAAGGTTGAAGGTAAAGAATATGAGTGAAGTATTTGAGATTGTTATGATTTTTAATTTCTTGTTTAAAAAAAGAACATTAGAAAAATGTTAGCATTATATCATAAGTTATGGGAAGTTAACGAAGAGTACAGTAATAAATAAATAAGCAAAATGAGGGTAGAAATGAAGCCAAATTTCTCATGATTACAAAAAACAAAATTGAAGCATGAGCATTTTTTACATTTTTAAAAGAGTAGAAATATATATAGACACATATATTTATAGACATTTATCTAATATATTAATCATTTTATATTTAAAAGTGCTATTTTTAAAATATTTATTTGTTGTACCTTCTATCCCCTTCTTTAATGTCTCTTATTTTTATAGTTATTAGTTTTGTTTTTCTTTTCTCCTTATTCTAGCCATTCAAGAATTCTCCCCTTGGACATGACTGTGGGTGGTCTCACTGGTGTTATCCCCAAACCCATGATCAACAGTTCAGTTTTATTTTGTATTGAAAAACTGAGTTGAAAGCTGCCTATGCTCCCACTTGAGTTTTTCAGTGGAAAAACTGCAAGTCTGGCCACGCTGCCAGAGGAGTGTTGGGGGGCCTGCTAGAGGAGGAAAAAAAAACCACAGCCACTTGGGACCTTCCAACTAGTGTGGCCACTGTAAACCTGACTTATTACTTCTTTTGGTTCACATTGAAAAGTTCAAACAAGAGTATCTTTTATGTGACTTTTTTTCTTTTCTGGTGATATAAAATTAACACATCACTCTAATAAACCAAAGAGAAGAAAAATCCTATCCAGAACAAGTAGATAGAAAGGGGTATAAATAGATAAGAAATAGAAAAGAAAAATCTAACAAAAAAAAAAAGAAAGAAAAAATATATTAATCACTAAGGGCATACAAAAAATAGATTAGAGTGAGGGGAAAAAGGAATATTTCCCTTGACTTCTGTTCATCCCTTTTATTCTCACTACCTCTACCTTAGCTTATACCCATATTTTTTTCTTGCATAATCTTTTAGCTGATTCCCATGCAATAAGTCTTTCCCCCTTTTCAATATATCCTCCTTACCAATTCCAGATCAGTCTTCTTAAAGTAGTCTTCAATTATGTCATGTAATTTGAAAAAGCTCAAAAATCTTCATTGGTTTCCCATTGAATGTTTAATAAGGTATACAGACTTCTTAACTCAACATTTAAAACCTTCCATTTTTTCTAATGCTTTCTCTTATTATTCTGATTCTATTCTCCAGTTAAACTGGATAACTCACTATCTCATATAAACCTTCTGTCTTTCCCACCGCCACACAGTTGTCCACATTATTCCCTCCATCTAGAATGTCTTTCTTTCCCACATACATCAACTTAAAAATTATACCCATCCATTAAGATCCTGTTCATATGTTTTTACATAATCTTCACTGATCACTTTAATCCAAGGGCTCTTAACTTGGCTCCAAAACTTTTAAAACAGTATATTTTAACTTTCTTATAATATAACTAGTTTCTTTGGCAATCCTATATAATTTTATTTTATGCATTTAGAAACATTTTTCTGAGGAGTCCATAGGTTTCACCAAACTGCTACAAGGGTCCATACTACCCACAAAAAGTTAAGAATCCCTGTGGTAGTCAGAATTGATTCCTTTCTCCTTTGTCACTGACTTTATGCTTCCTTTTTTTAGTTAGCTTGGTGCAGTGGATTAGAGATTTGGGTCATATGAGTCAGAAAGACCTAAAATGGGCTTTAATTTCAGACACTTAACGACCTCTGCACCTCTGTACAAGTCACTTAACTTCTATTACCTCATCTGTTAAAATAGTACCTACATTCCAGGATTATTATAAGAACCAAATGAGATGATAATTATAAAGCACTTAGCACAGTGCTTACTTAATTTTATACTTGTTATTATTGTTTTTATCTTGTATTAGCTACTTATGTACATCTTTTTTACTATGTTCCTTGAAGAAAGGAAATACTTCTTGGTAACTTATCTATCTCTCTCTGTCTTTTGAATGCCCCCAGTTAATGTCTATTGAATTCATGAATGAGGTGGGTGAATGAGTGAATGAACTTACACTTGAACCTGTTAGTTGAACACAAATTCTAAGAATTTTAATCTTGATTTTATGGTTTTTAAAAGATGTGGGGAGAAAAATGGAAATGTAGTTGACTTTAAAATGAAAACATTTCAAATGACTATAAAACTTAGATTTGTATGTCCAGCAACATCAGAATTAATTTCATAACCTCATGAAAGCTCAATAGAAGTAAAAACAAAACTCTTCCCTCCTCCTTTTTTTCCTACCACTCCAACACCTTCACCTGCACTCTAGTGGGCCCACCTTAGATCCAAAATGCACATCATCTTATCACTGCAGGATGTGACTGTGTAAGTAAAGGTCTCCCTGTAGTTCCTGAATTTCTTTTCCTGATCTCTTGAGATTTTTAAAAGGAAAAACAATAGAGGTTTCCTCTGGTAAGAATGTATGAGATTCCTTAAGCACTTGGATAACTCTAATTACTATGGGATTTAGATGCTTTTATGAGGAGACTGAGTGCTACAAAAACTTAGCTAATGGCACATTAGGGAAGAAATGTGACAAATATGTTTTCTTCACCTTGTCCCTTTTCTGTGGGAACAGATTCCAAAGGCATCTGAATTTTCATAATTCAGAGAATAGTCATTGCTGTGCCAACATTCTGATAATGAGTAGTTGCCAAATGAAAGTTGACAGTATATTTATTCCTTAGTGACATTCATTCATTGAGTGAGTTGGTCCCATTTGGGGGCTATTGAAAACTGAGTTCTTATGCAAATATTAAGTCCTCAGTTCTATCTCTTCACTGAATTATAAATCTGTCTTTGGGGCACATGGAATTTTCACTAAAATATAGCTGCAGTTGACCCTTAAGTACCTTGTCTCATTATTTCTTTGTCATTTCCAGCTACTAGTCTCTCCAAAGTAAACAGCTTTCTTGTTTCTTTTAGTTTTGTGTGTGCTCTGAGCTCTATTCCCAATTGCCACTATAAAAACCTGAAATGGTTCCAACCGTGGCTATTGTTTTTTCTTTTTTTTTCTGTAACTAATATTTAAACATCAAAGACACTCTGGGCACTTTTATGTCATGGCATACATATATAGAACCATATTTTCCCTGTAGGTATTTGCTTTTCTAGATATTTTTGTAGCTGGTGAGCCTGTATTTAGCAGCCGTTTGAAACTATCTTTCTTCCAGGGCTCCAAAAACTGCCTATTGCTTGGGACTCATTTAATTTTGCACTAACATTAAAAAAAAAAATGCTCTATGACAAGCAGTGACCTTCATCATTGCATTTACGAAGGCTTTTTTAAGTCTTGAAATTAGATAATCTTTTTTTTTAATTAAAACTGACATTTTTATTATAGTAATTCCTAGCTACTGTAATTGGTCTTTATTTTCCTCTTTGTTAATGTCATTTTTAGTATGTTGCAACAACACTTTTACAGTGCTTCTTTTAGGAAGAACTGCTTTTTGAACATAAATAAGGAAAAACATTTATTTAAGAGAAGATTGCCCATTTGAGGCATTGTGGTTATTTTCATGTGGAAGAAAACATAAATTCTGGGATATTGTAACTGTTGTTTCTTTATAATGATTCAATTTAACAACTTTATTAAGAACCTACTATGTGGAAGGCAATTTACAGTGGACTACAAAGACAAAAAAGAATAGTTCACTCAAAAGCTTGTGTTCTACGAATATTCTACTACTCATAATAACAATTATAACTTGTTTTGTAACATCCACTCTATGCTAAGTGTCTTTGAAAAGTAAATGTCACAAATGTGTCCATTTTACAGGTGAGGGAAGCCCTGAGAGATAAAATACTATTCTCAAGGTCACACACAACTAAAATTGGGAAAGTCAGGACTCAGACCCAAAACTTCTAACTCCAGAAGTGCAATTTTCTCCATTAATATCATTACTGTTTCTGTTATTTTTTTTAATTTCTTCACATACATGATATTACATGTTTTAATTTAAATAAATTTTTTGTAGGAACAATTATTTTGTCCTACATTCAACTGAACTAGTTCTCTTGTGTTTTATAAGCAAAACGGGGCTGGTGGTTGTAAATGTTTGAAAGAATGACCTTGAAAGAAAACTAATGTCTACCAAATTGTGCTCAAGATGACGTCTCACTGATATTATTTCCTCCCCCCCCCAATCTAATTTTGTCTTGATACATCATGTATTCTAGTACATTCACAGCTTAAAACCCCATGATATACAGTCCCTGAAAACAGTTAAGCAAAGCAACAGAAAAGAGTAATTTCAGTTATCTGGAGTAGGCAACCTTAATTTAAGCTTTAAGAGCTTAGCATGTGTTAAAAGAAGGATCAAGTGGGTGCCTCATAAGTTAGTACCAACTTTATCTGCTGAGTTTTATTGCTCTTTCAGACTATTTTCATTGAAGTAGTTTTCGTATCATGCTAATTAATCTTTGAATATCACTTCTTACAGGTCCTTCCATATTTATTTGAATTCTTTCTACTCCTCATTCCTTATGGAACAATAATAATTTGTTAACTATATATAACACAATTGACTCAACCAACCCCTAATCACTGGGTACATTTTTTTTCTTTTTAAATTTTTTTTTCTGGTTATACATATACATTAATTTTTTAGATACACATTTCTTTATGAATCATGTTGGGAGAGAAAAATCACAACAAAAGGGAAAAACCATGAAAGAGAAAAAAAAAAACAGAAGAAAAAGAAAAAAAAGTGAACAGAGCAAGAGTTGATTTATATTCTTCATAGTTCTCTCTTTGGATACAGATGGTGTTTTCTATATAAAGTTTATTGGAATTGCCTTGAATCATAAACCAAGTCTTGCATAGTTGATCATCACACTATTTAGCTATTAGTATGTGCAATATATTCATGATTCTACATGTTTTGTTCAGCATCAGTTCATGTAAATCTTTTCTAGCCTTTCTAAAATCATTTTTATAGAATAATATTTCATTACTTTCATGAACTATAACTTATTCAGCCATTCCCCAATTGATGGGTTGCTACTCATTTTCCAGTTCTTTGCCACCACAAAAAGAGCTGCTACAAACATTTTTATACATGTGGGTCCTTTTCCCTCCTTTATGATTTCCTTGAGATACAGACCCAGTGGTAGCACTGCTGTATCAAAGGGTATGCACAGTTTTATAGCCCTTTGGGCATAGTTCCAAATTGATCTCCAAAATGATTAGATCATTTCACAACTCCACCAACAGTGCATTAGTAGTCCCAGTTTTCCTATATCCCCTCCAACATTTATCATTATCTTTTCCTGTCATCTTAGACAGAGAAGTGTGAAGTGGTACATCAGAGTTGTTTTAATTTGCATTTCTCTAATCAATAGTGATTTAGAGCATTTTTTGCTATGACTATAGATGGCTTTAATTTCATCACCTGGAAATTGTCTATTCATATCCTTTGACCATTTATCAATTGGGGATGGGTATATGCTTTATATTCAGGATTTTCCTATTACAAATAGTATTGTTGTGGATATTTTCATACAAATCAGTTTTTTCTTTATGTCATTAACCTCCTAACCCCATAGTGATTTTTTTCTGAATCCGAATTATCACTTTTCTTGCATAATTTTAAATTGTCCCCCAGAATAGTTGGACCAATGCATAACTGCACCAGCAGTGCAGAATTAATGTTTGTTTTTCCTTGTCCTTGTCCAACACTGAATTTTTTGATCTTGTGCAATTTTTTCCAATTTGAAGGATATGAAATTTTGATCAGAGTTGTTTTAATTACCATTTCTCTGATTATTGGTTTTGAGTACTTTCTGAAGATGCCTTTTCATAGTTTACACTTCTAATGAAGAGTAACCATGTGTTTTGATCCCTTATCTACTGGAAACTGGCTCTTAATTCTATAGAAAAATAGGATACTATTTTACTTATTTTTTATTTTTTAAAATTTTTTGTTTTAATTAAAACTTTTTATTTTCAAAACATATGCATGGAGTAGGATATTATTTTAAAACCAGCTTCTGTCAGTCTGCTAGACAATTTTCCCAATGGTTCTAGCTGAGTCAAAAGTTCTTTTCTTTTGTTTTTTTAATTGTTAACATTCATTAACAAATAAGAATATTTTAGTTTATAAAGAAGACTTTGTCCCTAATTTTTGCATTACTCTGCTAGACATTTTTGGCTTTTTGTTCCTCCCTTTGGATTTTATTAATGTTTCATTTGATTCTATTAAGTTTACTATTGGTAATTGGAGCTGGGCAAATCTGCAGTTTAATTTACCTAGTATTATTTTTACTATATTGATATGGCCTAGTCAAGAACATTGAATATCTCTGCACTTATTCAGATCTTCCTTTATTTCTATGCAACATGTTTAGTAGCTGACTGTATATATGTATATGTATGTACACATATGTCCTATGTGTGATATTGTGTGTTAGCAGATAATTAATGCATTTTATTCTTATTTTCAATTTAATTTTTATTTATTTATTTATTTATTTTTTGCTTTTTGCTGAGGCAATTGGGGTTAAGTGACTTGCCCAGGGTCACACAGCTAGGAAGTGTCTGAGACCAGATTTGAACTCAGGTCCTCCTGACTTCAGGGCTGGTGCTCTAACCACTGCGCCACCTAGCTGCCCCATTTTATTCTTATTTTCAATGGAATTGTTCTTTCTCTGTCTTTCTCCAAGTTCTTCCCAAAGTATCCATTTTGAAAAAGAGTCAAGTATCCATCTTCATTCTCTAGAATTGTGGGTAAATCACTATTGATTAGAAAAATTCAAATTAAAACAACTCTGAAGTACCACCTCATTTTTCTCAGATTGGCTAAATTGACAGGAAAAGATAATGATAAGAGGGGGATATAGGAAAACTAGGACAACTAATGCATTGTTGGTAAAGTTGTGAACTGATCCAACCATTCTACAGAGCAATTTGGAATTATGGCCAAAGGGCTATCAAACTGTGCATACCCTTTGATCCAACAGTGCTGCTACTGGATCTGTATCCCAAAGACATCATAAAAGAGGGAAAAGTACCCACCTATGCAAAAATATTTGTAGCAACTCTTTTTTGTGGTGGTAAGGAACTGGAAAATGAGTAAATGCCCTTCAATTAAGGAATAGCTGAATTAGTTTTGATATATGAAAGTATTAGAATTTTATTGAATGAATTAACAGGTTGATTTTAGAAAGGCCATGACCTGATGTTGAGCGAAACAAGCAGAACCAGGAAAACATTATACACAGCAACAGCAGGATTGTGTGATCAGCTATGAAAGACTTGGTTCTTCTCAGAGGTTCAGGGATCCAAGGCAATCCCAATAAACTTTGGATGGAAAACATCATCCACATCCAGAGAAAGAACTATGTAGACTAAATGTAGATCAATACGTACTATTTTCACCTTTTTTTTTTCCTTTTGGTTTTTCCCTTTTGTTCTGATTTTTCTTTCCTAATATGATTTATATGGAAATGTATAAAAAAATGAATGTACATATATAACAAAAAAACATTTTTACATGTAACTGGGGAAAAAAAATTTTACAGAGTGTAAAATTCCTTGAAGGCAGAAACTCTTTCATTTTGTATATATTTCTATCTCCAGGGTTTAGATAAGTATTTAATAAATAGTTATTGACTTGATTTCAAAGGACTTTGTATCTTATCCTAGAATTAATGAGGCCACTGAAATTTATTCAGAAGGGAAGAATATAGTCACAGCTATTCTGTGACATAAAATATCATTTTGACAGGAGTGTTGAAGGTGGTTGTAGAAGAAAAAAACAAGGCAAGGTCAACATTTAGGTTCTTACATTAGTAAGACAAGAAGTTCTAAGGCCTTGTGCTAGGAGATTGGCTGTATCATGGGAGAGAAGGACACCAATATAAGAAATGTAGAAATACAACTGCTAAGACTTGACAACCGTTTTGGCTGTGTGGGGTGAGAGTGAAAAATGAGGATGAAACTAAGGTTGTGAATCTGCAACACCAGAAAGTGAGGATCAAGAAAAGACTATCAATCTTGGAGATTCAAATTTGAGAGACAGCATTTTCAGTCCCATTATTCCATGCTTGTGTATGTTTATTTATTAGGGAAGTTGGGGAGCAATAGAACCTTTATTTTAAAAAAAAATTTATATCTTTGATTTTTAGATCATTTTTATCATCAAATTATATCCCTTCCTCCTTCTCTACCCAAAGAACCATCCCTTATAACAAAGGACAAAAAAAAAAGAAAGAAAAAAATTTTCAGTAAAATTAAGCAATACACTAACCGAGGTGTGGTTACCTCAGTTAGTATGGTTCCCTCAGTTAGTCTGGTTCCTTCCTTCAACAGATTGCCTCTTCCTTTCTTTTGCCCCTACATTATATTGAAGGTTCATTTGCGTGCTTTTGCTTCAGTTTTGAAGTTGTACAAATGAGCCAAAATTTTCCATCACTCAGACGTCTTGCCAACCATTAGCTATTTTCCCATCCTAAGCCTCAGTTTCCTCATTTGGAAAATAGGAATAGAGAGTTTGGAATAATGGAGTGTTATATTTGGAATCCAAAAGACCTCTTTTCATATCCCTCACATGGAGGAAGGCCCTCCAAAGGCCTTATATGCTAACTTATGTAAGAACTCAAGTCCCCTAAACTGCATTCCCCAGAAGCACACACTCATTCAGATCTAAGGCTTTATATGAAAACTCTAGTCGGGGAGCTCTCTATTGCTGGAGGTCTGCCCTTTCATTTTTGAGAATAGTTCCATTTCTTAGGAAGAGTTTCTTTATGTAAACCAATATTTCTTAGCTTTTCTTCTATTTCTTGTTATTGTTCTCTCAATAGCCATTCATAATAAAATGAACTTTTCAACAGTTACACTACCTTGTGCTTCTTAGACTGAGTCCTCATTTGTAAAATTAGGACAGTGATAGAACTGACTTCACACAGTTATTGTTAGGATCATATTAAATAATGTGCATAGAGCATTTTGCAAACTTGTTTAAAGCAATGTGATTGATAACAATTGACTCACAGTATTATTTTGGTATGCAAAGTGTTCTATAAAAAAGTTTATATTCCTATGTAATTATTATTATCCGTGTGATCTTGGTACAGTTTATTGCCCTTCTCCAGGTATATGTAAAATGAAAATGTTGGAATGAATGTGGTAACAAGTTCAAACTGTATTTTTTAAAAAGATAAAACAAAGATATTTTCATCTCATTTGCTCAAGAAATATTCAGAATTTTGATTTGACACATTACATACTCTTATAAACAGATGAGCTATGTCACTAAATTGTCTCCCCAAGGGGAAAAAGAGAAAATGGTCAAAGAAAATGAAGGTCAAAAATAACTAGATACTAAATTTAGCTTTAATTATGTTCTAGCTATTAGAAGACTATACTATGGGCCAAGACCAAAATCCTTTGATCTCACACTTCAACCTTCTTGCCCTCCGGATTAATGAAATGGCCGTTTCTCAAAAGCTCAACAGACCCTTTACAATTTGATAGCACAATTATTTACAAGTTTTAAAATGAGATCTGAAAAACCACATTGGTTCTATGTAGTATATTTGCTATTCTTAGTATGTTTGAATAAGCTGAAAGTGGATGAATAATACAGGTTAGAAAGAAAACAGATGCTAAATATTACAAATAGGAAGGCTTCCCAGCAATGAGACTTTGAGTTCAGTACTAGATTTTTGTTGGCAGCTTGGCATCAAGACGATTATTGTTTTTTCTTTCCAGCTGTTACACATCTGTATTGAAGGTTGGGGGAACTGGCGCTGGTCAGAGCCATTCAGTGTGGACAGTGCAGGGACTTTTATCAGAACAATCCAGTACAGAGGCCGAACTGCCTCACTCATCATCAAGGTCCAGCACCTCAGTGGAGTACAAAAACAGGTAAGGGTCCATGTGTCCCTGACCCCAACCAACCCCTCCCAAGTCTGTGCTGTGAGACAGAAGGAGCATTTCAAAGCCTTGTTTCCTTAGGATTCCTCCTGAGAACCTTGGCACTTAATGAGTGCTTGTTGATGATAATGATAATAATGGCTTCAGCCTTATCCCTGCCTCTTTTTTTCCTGAGCTGCGGAGCAGCCAAGCTTAGTGATATGAGTTTCACCTCTTCCTTCTGTCACCACCCATCTTCTGGTAGAGGTGCAAATGAGCTGTGAAGTGGCCAAAAGACCTTCTTCAGGAGAGGAGAACAAGGGTCTGTTAGGAAACTAGATAATCAAGAATTTTGGGTGTAGTAAACTGAGAAACCAATCCCCAGGAAAATCTGTTAGTATTCGTTGTGCACAACATATAGGTACAGATCTCCAGCAGCCATTTTCTTTTTCCAGGAGTTAATATTAATTGTAGTAAAAATCCATTCTAGTCTGACTCTTGTATATAAAGCCTCTGCTCTCAGCACATATTTTATTTATTTTACTAAACTTCCTGTTGGCCATTTTTTTTTAAGTGCTATGAGTGCAAAAGAACTGTGAGGAAGGGGGGGAGGGAAGGAATATCTGACACGTTTTTGTGTTATAAAGATGTGAAAATATGTTTTTAAAAGTTTTTTTTTCAAGTGTTACGCATATGACAAGAGCGTAAAGGAAAAAATAGAAAGTATTAAAATTCAAAAACTGGCTCCAGGACTTTGCCAGTAACTGGATTTGCTATAAGAAATTTAACATCTACATCTGTATCCCTACTGTAACAATACTGTCAGAGCTGGGGAGAGTGAGGAACATGATGATCAGCACACCATCTCTGGAAATAAAGGAGAATATTTCTTTTTGCTCAGTGATGGTTTTTCCATTGCCATATGCTAGTGATTAAGCAGGAAACAACTAGTTAGATGAGCAATTCGGTGGGTGCATTTTACATGCATGGTTCACACCTGATATTCACAGAGAAGAACTTTATATATAACTTCAACAAAAGGACAGAGAAGAAGTGTCAAACTCTTTAATGAGTGTCTATAGGTAAAAGTGAGAACATAAAGTGTAGGACACAATCCCCACTGAGTGACTTTTTTTTTAAATCTCATTGAAATACATTGGATCATAGATTGAAAACTGGCCATTTCAGGACTTAAATGTTTTTTTGATGAAAAAACAAAAGCTTAGAGAAATCAAATGGCTTTCCTAGAGTCATACATATGGTAAGTGACAGTGTTGAAGGTTTGATACCAGATCCTTAGTTTCTAAATCTGATGCACTTTCTTCTGAAACATTAAACTGGCCTGTTCTCCAAGGCTGGTAGCCTGGACTCAGCTCAGCATGTTCTCCTGCCCACACTTCTATGTTTCCTTTGAGGCTCAGCCAGGTGCCACCTTTTGTATGAAATGCTTATGTCAGATTTGTATTTACTTTTATATGCAGATGGTAAAACTCTCCAGCAGAATGTTGCTTCATAAAAGCAGTAAATGTTTGTTTGTTTGTTTGTTTGGGGGTTTTTTTGTGTGTGTTTTTTTGTATCTCTCTTGTCTAGCATGGCACTTTTCATTAAGTGGGCACTTGGTGAATACTAAGGAAAACATCACAGTTGAAGAAGTCAGGGGAAGGCTTTTTGGAGGAGACTGGCTTTAGTAAGTCACAGACTTTCAGAATGAGAATGGATCTGATAGCCCAACTCCCTCCCCAGTCATACAGTATGCTTTTCCTTGGAACATTTGTCAGGGGGTCATTCAGCATCTATCTGACCCCCTCCAATTGGAGAGAACTATTACTTTATGATGTAAGTTGAGCATTCCTGGCAGTAACAAATAACACTTTCTCAACTTGGTTTATGCTTAATGCCCACAATCCTGTGAGCTTGGTAGTAGAAAAATTATCTCTATTTTATATATCATATAAAGACTCTCAGATGCAGAGAAGTTTCCATGTTTTGCTCTAGATTACAAACTATTTAGGCAGAGAATTAGGATTTAAACCTGGATTTTTCCAGTTCCAATTCCAATGTGTTTTCCAGTTGGCCACTAAAGCATTGAAGGATTGATAGATTGTGGACAGGCAGAAAAGAAATTAGGAGAGCATTTTAGGGACAGAATTCAGTGATTATAGGAATGCACAAATACTATTTGGAGAGAAGCATTGTTGGAATAGAGGCTTCAAGTTCAGAATCACCAAATATCAGAGTTAGGCTCTCGTCCAAGAGTCTGGTTTGTTGTTGTTGTTGTTGTTGTTTAATCTCCTTTATATCCTTCCCAAGGGATTCCTACTACCTGCAGAGATGACTTGTTCCACTTAGAATATCTCTAATTGTTATGGATTTTTTTCTTCTTATCTTGAAACTATATTTTTTCTTTTTTTTTAATTATTAATACTTTTTATTTGCAGAACATATGTATGGGTAATTCCTAAACATTAAACCTTACAAAGCTTTCTGTTACAAATTTTTCGCCCCTACTCCCCACCCCTCCCCTAGATAGCAGGATATCAACTACATGATAAGTATGTTAGAATGCTTAAGAAATCGAATATATGTATAGTTATTGCCACACATCATTTTTTTGTTCAGGAGAAATCGTATCTACAAGAAAGAATAATCCAATAAAGGAAATACAATGCAAGCAAACCTCAATAGAGAACATGAAAATGTTATGTTGTGGTCCACATTTCACATCCCTCTCTCTGGGTGTATTTGGCTTTCTTCACTGAACAATTGGAATTGGTTTGAAGCATTTCATTGTTGAAGAGAGTCATGTCCCTTAGAACTGATCCTCATATAGTATTGTTGTTGCCGTGTATAATGATCTCCTGGTTCTGCTCATTTCACTCAGCATCAGTTCATGCAAGTCTCTCCAGGCCTCTCTGAAATCGTCCTGCTGGTTGTTTCTTACAGAGCAATAATATTCCATAACATTCATATACCATAATTTATTCAGCCACTCTCCACTTGATGGGCATCCATTCAGTTTCCAGTTTCTAGCCACTACAAAAAGGGCTTCCACAAACATTCTTGCACATGTGGGGTCCTTTCCTTCTTTTATGATTTCTTTGGGATGTAGGCCCAATAGAAACACTGCTGGGTCAAAGGGTATGCACAGTTTGATAACTTTTTGAGCATAGCTCCAAATTGCTCTCCAGAATGGTTGGATCCATTCACAGCTCCACCAACAATGCATCAGTGTCCCAGTCTTCCCACATCCCCTCCAGCATTCATTGTTATCTTTTCCGGTCATTTTAGCCAATCTGGCAGGTGTATAGTGGTACCTCAGAGTTGTCTTAATTTGCATTTCTCTGATCAATACTGATTTGGAGCACCTTTTCATATGATTATAAATAGTTTTAATTTCAACATCTGAAAATTGTCTGTTCATATCCTTTGACCATTTATCAATTGGAGAATGGCTTGAATTCTTATAAATGTGAGACAATTCTCTATATATCTTAGAGATGAGACCTTTATCAGAACCCTTAAATGTAAAGTTGATTGCCCAATTTGATGCTTCCTTCCTAATCTTGTCTGTATTAGTTTTGTTAGTACAGAAACTTTTTAACTTAATATAATCAAAATTATCTATCTGGTATTCAATTAAGAGTTCCAGATCTTCACTGGACATAAATTTATTCCATCTCCACAGGTCTGAGAGGTAAACTATCCTATGTTCCTCTAACTTGCTTACAAAGTCCCTCTTTATATCCAGATCATGAACCCATTTAGATCTTATCTTGGTGTGCGGAGTTAGGTGTGGGTCCAGCCTTAATTTCTTCCACACTAGTTTCCAATTTTCCCAGCAGTTTTTATCAAATAGTGAGTACTTATCCCAAAAGCTGGGATCTTTGGGTTTATCAAACACTAAATTGCTAATGTTATTACCTAGCTTGTCCTGATATCCTATTCTATGCCACTGATCAACTGCTCTATTTCTCAGCCAGTACCAAATAGTTTTGATGACCGCTGCTTTATAATATAGTTTTATATCTGGTACAGCAAGGCCACCTTCATCTGTCTTTTTTTTCATTAATTCCCTTGAAATCCTTGACCTTTTGTTCTTCCAAATGAACTTTGCTACTATTTTTTCTAGATCTGTAAAATAATTTCTTGGGAGTTTGATTGGTATGGCACTAAATAAGTAAATTAGTTTGGGTAGTA
>JAJPUD010020960.1:0-23824 GCA_023553655.1 Myrmecobius fasciatus | reverse complement strand
CTGGGACTGGAGCCTGGAATGGCTCTCCGACTTCTGGGTTTGGGGGGGAAGGGCTGGCAGTTTGGCCTGGATTAGCTGGGAAAACCCCAGGGCCGGGAAAAGTCAGAGTGGGGGGGGAGGTGTGGCTGCTGCTGCTGCTGGAGGAGATGATGATGCGGTCGGGGGCTCTGATTCACTCAGTGGAAGAAGCTGGTCTGAGGCTTCACATAGCCCAGGGTTCCCTCCATTCTACCACACTGAGCCACCCTATTATGTGCACAGTCATTCAGTTCACCTACAGGTATCCTTAATGTCTACTGTGAAATCAGTTTCCAAGACACATAAGCTGAAACAGAGGCAATGGAAGACATAAATAACTGGGCGGAATACACATAACCTAAGACATAGATAACCCATGGAACATGGAAATAGATTTGATTTAATGTTGCAGAGAATATCAATAAAACTACTTCTTCAGCATGGAAAAATAAAAAAATAAAACTGTGTGTGTGTGTGTGTGTGTGTGTAAATGACTCATGGAGTTTTCAGTACTTAACTCAATCAATAACCTTGGCAAAGATACTGGAGGAGTTTGCCATTTCCTTTTCCAGCTCATTTTACAGAGAAGAAAACTGAGGCAAACAGGGTCAAGTGACTTGCCTGGGATCGCACAACTAGTGAATGACTAAGGCTGGATTTCAAGCTGACTCCATAGCCAGCACGCTATCCACTGAGTCACTTGGCTTTGAATTTCTACTATGTGCACATAAGAGGTACATTAACTCTGTGAAAGGAAAAAGGATCTGAGAGCAGGGCAGAGCCAGCTAGAAATCATAGGTTTATGAATTGATTGCTCTCTGTGTGTGAATCTATATGTAGCTAGAGCGAAATAGATAGATAGAAACATAGGTAAATAGAGATATAGAGATATAAATATACACATATTTATACATGTAATACATTTATATTGATGTCTCTATGTCCATATTTATGTGCAGGACTTCCCAGGTCATCTAGTATAATCTCATTTTATGGATAAGGGACTGAAGTGTTCGGGGAGATTAAACAATTTGCCCCAAGTCTGCATAAGTAGTGAGACTCAAGGACTGGATCTGAACCCATCTCCTCTGATTCCAGAGTTGGTGCTCTATTTCTACACTATTCTGCCTCCCCAGGGGGGGGGTGAAATAGGGGTTGAATTCTGGTATTGCCAGAAAGGCCTGGAGTGAGAAAGACAGATTGAAATTCTGCCTCTTGGGTGTTCCAACAACAATAAAAATAACCGACAGTGATGATAGCATTAAAGCATGTTACATATCTTTTTTGGGGGGGTTTATTTAGAGTCTGAGTTTTAGGACAACCCTCTGAGTTAAGTGCCATTATTATTCCCATTTTACAGGTGAGAAAACCGTGGTGGAGATTAAGTGGCTTGCCTAGAGTCACACAGTAAGTGACTGAGATGGGTTTCAAACTTATTTTTGACTTTACATCCAGGGCTCCATCCACTGTAAGTTCACAATAGTAACTGATGTTTTTATGGGCTTTATGATTCCCTCCATTCCCTCATCTGATCCCTCTGAACAAAGCAGGTCAGGGATTATTATATGGATAAAATAGACGGAGGGGGTGAGTTGTGATCTTGCTCAAGAGCAGAATTCCAATCTGGGACATCTCACTCAGAGCCAGGGACCCTTTCCAAAAGCTGACTGGGTTGGTTGGTCCCTCAGAAGGCACTGTCTGCTCCTCAGGTAGGAGCCATGGAAAGAGGCCCCCTGCATCCCTGCCAGGAGGCCCCAAACCCCTGGGTGTCTGGGGATCCCAGGTGAAGGCCAGATGGTCCCAACAGGCCCCGGCGAGGGGCTGAGAAGTGGGAAAAGGGAGGAGGACCCCCTGCCCAACTTTGTTTCCTTATTTCCCTTCTCCCTGCCTGCAGTCCCTCATCCTATTCCTCTCCCCAAGGCATCCCCTTAATCCATATTTCTCAGGGCATCCAGATTTTGTGTGACTAACCAGTATGAGTGAGTGTGCTCAGAGGACCTGGTTTTGATTTAGAATCGGGCTGTTTCCCTGCCTCAGTTTCTCCATTTGGAGGGCCAGCAGACTGGTTTCTGGGGTGCTTCTTCCAAGTTTGAAATCCTGGGAAGGTGTGTTATCAAATGAGTAGTTGGGAGAAGTTGGGGAGCTGAGGGAAGGGGAGCAGCAGGGAGGGGGAGAGGGAGGCAGGCCGGCTCCAGGCTGGGGTATATAAAATTAACACCCTAGCAGGAGGGAGGCTGCCCAGGGAAACTGGCTTTTAAACATGGGAATGGAAAGCAGATGGCTTCTGATTGAGCCCATATGGGAAGGGGGGGAGGGAGGAGAGGGAAGAGAAGAGACATTCCTCTCTGCAAACAGGCCTTTCAGGCGAACAGGAAGCAGGGCTCTGCCCCCCCTAAATCCCAGCACCCCCCCGGGGCCCCCCAGCAGCAGCAGGAGCCAGAGGAGCTGGGAGACTGAACAGCAATAACAAATGTGCCCACAGTCACCAGGGAGCGGGAGGAGAGGGCCCCAGCCCCCTGCTACGGACTCCATGGGAGGCAGGGAGACTGCACGTCCTGGACCTCGGTTTCCCCATGTGTAACATTAGGGCTGTGGATGGGCTTCTAAGGCCTTGCCTTGCAACTACATGCTGTGATTCTCCGAGGGCTCTTGCTATACCAGACAAATGGTTTGCATTATCTACCAGCCAGAAGGCCTCCTGCATCCCTGCCAGAAGACTCAGGAACCCCTAGGGGTTCAGGGATCTTAGGGGATCCCACGGATGTACCTCTCCGTGTCAGAGATGGGTGGAAGGGGCTGTCCGCTACAGCCTTTCTCTCATAGCCGGCACTGGGGTTTTCCAAGGTCCCAATGGGGCCCAGCTTTCTTAGTTATGTCACAGGATTCTAATGGCTTCCACGTCACAGGGTTCAAATATGATTTCTTACTTCCACCGGACTTGGGTTTGAATTCCTACTCTGTTGTTTAATTATGTTAATTATACAATTTATTATTTATATATAATATGCAAACATAAATATATATGAATTATAACACACAATTATAATAATTAATACTTAATTATATTGTATGACACTGGCTTGTGCCTTCCTGTGCAGCTAGCCCAGACTTGAAATCCCAAGACAAGAAGTAACTGGAGAATTTATTATGGAATTTACCCTTCTGATGTCCTCTCCAGCACACATTCCCCATTTTAGCTTCTCCTTGTCCCCTCAACATACAGCTTCCTTCAGCCTTGATTTCCATCTCCCTTCCTTAACGTCGACCCAAATCTCCTCCATTCCTTAAGGTAAACCTCATATTCCTTCTCCCCTGGGAAGCTTGCTCTGACCAAACCTGGTCTCCCAGAGATCTCCCTCCTCCAAGCTCCTGGGCCACAGAGGGTCGTGTTAATAAACTTTCACAGCTGGAAAGGACCTTAGAGATAATTTACTCCAAGCCCTTCATTTCTCTGATGAGCAAAGCAAGGCCAAAATGAGAGCCACAGGCTGCCCACCGACCCACAGGTGAGGAGCTAAAGTCAAATCTTTGGGCTCAAAATTGCAGGTGTCGTTGGAATAACCAGGAAAAGGACGGGCCTTTTCAACCCCCGGGCTCATATTTTACCAGTTAGAAATCCCAGTAAAAAGTCAAAAGCCCCTATAAGGGCAAAGCCTGTGGGCCAATGCAAGCTTTGTTGCTGATTCATTTTAGGCAACTGCCAGTTCCAGCACCCGAGTGAGAGGAGCCTCATTGGAGGGAAGGGATGGTGGCTTTGGTTTTTGTGTTTTTTATGGGGAGGTCAGATGCAGGAGAAAAAGATCCTGAGTCCTAACTATTTGTCCTGTTTTCTGTAACCTTAGGAAGAGCTTCCTGGCATGATGAGTAATAATAATAAATACCTAGCATTTAAATATTGGCAAAGCACTTTATAAATACTATCTCATTGGATCCTTTTGACAACCTTGGGAGGTAGGTGCTATTATCATCTCCATCTTAGAGAGGAGGAAACAGGCAGATGGGTTTGGGGAAATGGTTTGTTCCAGACTTTGCTAAGTCCTGGGGGCACAAGCAAAAGAGTTCCCCTCTTCAAGGGACATCCCTTTCAGTAGAAGGTGATACATGTGTAGTAGCCAGAGATGTTTAGTCAGGAGTCACAGACTGGTGAGGTGACACATTCTTTTCAAGAATGGCACTGTCAGTGGGATTGCTGTTCCCAAATCTAGAAATGGAAGGGAAGGAGAGAAAATGGGAGTGGGGTGCACAAGCTGTCACATGGGGCAACATGGTGGGAAGATGATTTGGGGAATGGGATGGGCTGAGGCTAGAAATAAAGAGGGAGGGCTCTTCAACCCCCTGCCCAAGGATCCAGGGCATCTCCTTGGTGCTCTGGGTCTGCATGAGACTTGTCAACATCCTTCTTAAAACGTGGATCTCAGACCAGGACGATGTTCTCTAGATGGGGTCCAAATGGATCCGAGGACAGCAGAACAACCTTGTTCTGGTTCTGGGCACTGGACTTCTGAGTTTTGTCTCCCCAGCTAGACTGCTGGTGCTTTGGGCCAGGATTCTGCTTGTTCTTTCTACCTGTGGTACCCTGGCCCCCATCCTTTCAGTTGGGGCTCTCCCCCCTTCCATTTCCTTTCCTTCCCCTAGAGAGAGAGCACTCCCTCTGTTTCTTCTCAAACACCCTCTCTTTAGACCCTGGTGGGAATTGTCAGAGGAGAGAGATAAGGAGCAGGATGGATGGTTCTTACAGGAAGTTGCACCAAGGCTCTGGGCCTATTTTTAATAAATTAAGAATGAAGCCTTAGAGGGAGAAGGAAGGAGGGAAGAAAAAACCCTGGGGGGGGGAGGGCAGAGAGGAGAAAGGGGGGGGATGAGCCCTCAGGAACAGAAAAATCCTCTTGGACTACAAAGCCGGCTCCTTGGGCCCCACACCCCTCATTCCTTCTGCCCAGCGCTTTATCTGAGACAGGAAATGAGAGCTCTGGCCATGATCCCCTCTCCTCCTCAGCCTGCACTCCCTGGATGCAAAAAGCTGGGGGAGACCTTAGGGCACCGAGACCCTTGGAGTGTCAGAGCTGAAAGAGTTTGGAAGGCTGGAGGGTTTAGATTCTGGGATGTGGGAGCCGGCCCAGGTCACATCCTTCACTTGTAGATAAGAGGGACCTGGGGGAGGTCTATGGCCCAGCCAGGGCTACAAACCAGCCCCCCTTTCCATGACACCTTACTGAATCCAGGCATCCTGGCCCCTGCGCCTCCCAGAGTTAATCATTCTGAAACTGTGCTTTCCTTAGAAAAAGGCCCATCCTACAGAAGAGCTCACTGGGCTCTGGGTCTTCTGATTCCTTCTTTCTCCCCTCCAGGTCCAGCTGCCTTCCTCAACAGTAGTTAGAAGGGTCAGAATGAGAAAACTAGGAAAGAAGGAAGCAGCCCGACCCAGCAGGGGCAGACCCTCCAGGGCTCTTGGAGAGCCTCTCTCCCTTCCCAAATTGTTCCTCTTTGGGATCCGAGGGCTTTGATAGTTCTGGCCTTCCTCCATCGACAACGTAGCTCTGAGGACATATGGAATGTTTCCTGTCTTCCACAGCAGGACCCAAGAACATCAGCCAGAGAGAAAAACACTCCAGGGCCCCCAGAAGAAGGGCTTCCATCTTTGCTTTGTTTTTACATGGAGAGAGAGAGACAGAGAGGAGAGAGACAAAGACACAGAGAGACAGAGACAGACAGAGACACAGAGAGACAGAGACACAGAGAGATAGAGAGACAGACACAGAGACACAGAGACAGACAGACAGACAGAGAGAGACAGAGACAGAGAAAAACAGAGAGGGAGAGAGAGAGATAGAGAGACAGAGACAGAGAGGAGAGAGACAAAGACACAGAGAGACAGAGACAGAGAGAAACAGAGAGAGAGAAAAAGAGGGAAAGAGAGAGAGAGAGAGAGAGGGAGAGAGGGAGGAGAGAGAGAGAAGGATTCCAGCTTGTGACTAGAAGTGATATGGGGGAAAAATGAAGAGAGGGGAAAAAACCTTGCTTTAATTGCAGCCAAACTTCCTCCCTGTGTTTACACTCTTGGCTCTGTCTTGGAGTCATTTCAACAGGCTCTGCTCCCAGCAGTTCTGTCTCATTTCATCAGCCAGCTTCAGCACACTGTCTTATAAGCTGGGATGCTTTTAAGCTGGACCAGCAGGCTCTGTTCCCCACACCCTCTTCCCAGGAGGGCCAGAATGCTCCCCTCCGGCCCTGTCCTGGCTCCTTCCCCCAGCCCTTTGGTGAGGGCCTCTTTCTAAGATGTCAGCTTCCAAATGGGAGACTAATCCTAGTCCCTCAGTGAAAGCCCCGGAGAACCTAGAAACTGTGTCAAATGGCCAAGTCCTGAGGACTTGAGAACACAGAGCCCTTGGAAAGGAAAGGTCCTTAAAAAAGAGAATGTGGAGGGGCCAGTGGGATTCACAGAACAGGGAAAGAAGGGGGGGCACAGTCAGACTGGAGCTTTAGGAAGATGGATTCAAGAATTGCACAGAGATGATGGAGAGGGGAGAGACTGGAGGCAGAGAGACCAAGCAGGGGGAAGCGATGAGGGCCTGTATCAAGGCATTGGCCATGGGAGGAGCAGACATCCAGAAGAGGAAGGTAGAAAAAGGAATGGAGCTGGTGACTGGATTTGGAGGGGAAGCGCAGGAGCCAGAGGGGACACTTAGGGGGGAGCCCATGTGGGGACCAAGCTGGTACCCTTCCCGGGCACAGGGGAGTTGGGAAGAGAAAGGGGTGGGAGTGGGGGTAGTGGATAACAAGTGGGACAGGTTGCATTTAAGGTAACTATGGGATATTCAGTTCCTGATGTCCCCAAGGACTTTGAGTCTTTAATAAATCACAGCTTTGATCGACTTGTGCACCTGAAATAAAAATAATTTGATTCATTTAAAAAAAAAAAGTAGAATGTTAAAACTAAATGGGACTTTAGAACATAAGAACATCGGCTGCTGGGAGACTGCAGCTTCACACAGAGTTGTCAAACATGAGGCCTGCAACACTCCTGGAATGTAGACCAAACCAGCTTAAAATGTAATTGGGAAGTAGTTAATGAAATAAATAAAAATACTGTAAGACACAGATAATATTAACATGTTGCTTCCTAAGTCAGTACTTAGCCTGCAAACATTGCTATCCAAGGTTTATTGACCTTGTTTCCATTTGAGTTGAATGCCATTGATTTAGAACATAAAATGTCTTAGAAATGACCTTAGGAACTGTCTTCTCCCAAATTACCAAGGATCTCTTAATGGCCAGAACAAATTTTCCCTCAGTCTGGATTCTTAACCTGTTTGCAGCATTGTTGACCACCTTCTTTTTATGGATACTCTCTTCTGGTTTTCTTATCTATCCTAAATGTTAGTATCTGTTACTATTATCTTATCTTATCTTATGCTCCTTCTGAGCTAACTACACTGATTCTTCATTCATGTTATTCCTGCCCACTTACTGTGAGTCTCTCTCCAGGGTCGGTACTGTCTCTTCTCCCTCTATACTATGTCCCTTGGTGACCCCATAAGCTCTCCTGGATTTAATTATCATCTTTACGTAGATAATTCCCAGATGTATATATCCAATCTTAGTCTCCATTCTGAACCCCAACCCCACACTATCAATCGCCTCTGGCCATTTAGAAGCAGACATCTCCTAGGCTTCTGAAACTCAAACTATTCTAAACCAAACTCATTATCTTTTTCCATCAGTCCTTCCTTCTTCCAAACTTTCTTGTTGCTACTGAGAGCATTGCCATCCTCCCAGTCAACCGGGATTGACACCTTATTTGCACTCATTTCTTCCCCAACTCAATCCACTGCCAATCAATCAATAAACATCTATTAAAGTTATGCTATATTCATAATATGGTATATTAAAGTTATGGTATGTTGTTCTATAAGAAATGATGAACAGGCTGATTTCAGAAAAACCTAGATTTATATGAACTGATGTTGAGTGAAGTGAGAAGAACCAGAAGAACCTTGTACACAGTAACCCCAAGATTATTATGTGATGATCAACTGTGATGGAGTTCTCAGCAATGAGACTTGGGATAGAAAAATGCCATCTGCATCCAGAGAAAGAACTATAGAGACAATGTGGATTGAAGCATAATATTTTCTCCTTTTTTTGCCTCTTTTTTCTTTCTTGTGGTTTTCCCTTGTGTTCTGATTTTTCTTGCACATGACAAACATGGAAATATGTTTAAAAGAATTGCACATATTAAACTATATCAGATTGCTTGCTTTCTTGGGGAGGGGAGAGGTAAGGAAGGGAAGCAGAGAAATTTGGAATATAAAGTCTTGCAAAAAATGAAAACTATCTTTACATGTATTTGGAAAAATAAAATACTTCTGACCTTAGGCCCTATGCTCTAACCACTGTGCCATCTAGCTGCCCCTTCCTAATTATTTTGCAATGAAAGGGACAGGATATCTCAGAATCTGGGAAGAAGAGATTTTGAGCATCTGGATTTGAGAGGCTGGCACAAGCATGAAGCAAAGGGAGGACTGAACTGTGCCAGAGAAAGATGTCCCAGAAAGTCCTTGGTTCTATGGCCATCCTCCAGGAGGATCTGGGCTGAGTGAAGCTCCAAACCCACCCCCCCCCCAACTTCTCCTCCTGGTGCTTGTCTATCCCACAGATACTATAACACGATCTATTTCACTCCCCCAATGTTCCCAGTAAACCAAATTCTGTCTTGACCAGAAAGAGACTGAGGGCTAACTAGAGAGGATTATAAATGAAGGATGAGGCAGAGAACTGAGTATTTTTTAGGTGTCAGGGATTTTTCCTATCTGAGGGTTCTGAGTGATTGTGACTGAACTCAGAATTTTTCATCTACAATAAACTGCCCAAGACCAAATAGCAGGAAAGCAAGTGGACCTTAGGGATCCTTATATTGCCCCTGGACTTGGAACAGGGTGTTAGACCCTAGGCCAGGAATGCCCTTCCCCCCACCTTCCATTCTGTTTTCCTGGGTTTCTTCAAGACTTAGCTCAAATTACACCTTCTGCGGGAGGCTTTCCCCAGGCTTCCCAGTTAAGAATGCCTTCCCTTCTCAGGCTGCCTCCCATCCACCTTGTATGCTTTGTGCCTATTTAGTTACTTACCTGTTGTCTCTACCTTTAAAGGTCAGGAAGGACTATTTTTGCCTTTCTTTGTATCTCCAACACTTAGCAGAGTGCCTGGCCCATAGTAAGCCCTTAGTAAATGCTTGTTGATTGACTCACTAAGCATAGAACAGTAATCAGAACTGGAACACAGAGCATAATGTTACATTTCATTCAATCAAATTAGACAGGCATTTATTAAACACCACTATGTCCCAGGCATTGTGCTAGGTGCTGGGGAGATATCAAGCAGGAAACAATTTATGCTTTCAGGGAGCTTACTTACATTCTAAGTCAGAAAAACAGCACTTATGCAGATAAATAGGGAGATATTAGGATAAACACTGGACCAGGAGCCAAGAATTCCCAAGTGTAAATTTTGCCTCAGACCCGGACTAGCTGTGTGATCTTGGACAAGTCACTTCATCTCTATCTGCCTCAGTTTTCTTATCTGTAAAATGGGGATAATAATACCTACCTCCCAATATTGTAATGAGGGTAAAATGAGATCATATTTGTAAAGCACTTTATAAACATTAAAGCACTATATGAATAGTAACTATAAATATATATATAATAAAATTTTGTTTTAAGGAAGGAGAGGAAGTGCTACCAAGTGGGGGAATTAGGAAGGAGCTCTTGTGGAAGACACTTGGAGGAAACAAGGGATCCCAAAGGCAGAGGTAAAAAGAGAGAACATTCCAGGTAAGGTGGACATTTGTGGAATGTCATGTAAGGGGAACAGCAGATGGGAGGCAGTTTAGTTGGAACACAGACTATGTGTGGGGAAGTAATCCATAATCAGGCAGGAAAAATAGGGTGAGGTCAGAGGGGCTTTTAATGCCAAAAAGGTTTTGCATCTTATCCTAAAGGCCATAGGGAGCCAATGAAGATTTTTGTGCAGAAAAGTGACATGGCCAGATCTGCAAGGAGTCTTCAGCTATAGAATGCTAGAGTTGGCAAGAACCTTAGAACGATTCCAGCAAAAGAGCTGGAATCTAGAACCCAGAATGTCAAAGCTGGAAGGGACCTTGGAATATGGAACACAGAATGTGCAAGTTCCTAGGGTTGCTCCATCACTGCCTCTCCCTACTGGATCTTGCCCAGCATACCTGTCTCTCACTCTGGGACAGCTGCCAAACCACAGCACCACGGAGTTTCCACATCTCCCCTCCGTTGACTGGAGGCAGGCTTAGAAATCATTTGCCATTTCCTGTCTACGAGAAGTAGGGACTCTAACTGGACAGCAAGTGGCAGAAGAATTTCCTTTAAGTTAAGCTCAGTCTGTTAATATTGGCTCCTCTTCTTCCTCTTCCTGCTATTCTTCCTTCTTGACTACCTGCCTGTAGGTTGAGTGGATGGCTGGGAAGGGTAGGGGCAGGACTGGAGTTCTGGCTCTGCCAATTATTGGTTGTGGGATCTTGGGTAAGACGTTTCCCCATTTTGGGTCTTAGTTTTCTCAGCTACACAATGAGGATGAATCACGTTCATAAACCTCCCCTCATGAGGTTCAGGAAAGTACTTTGTACACCTTGAATTGCTATAGCAATGATGGCGGTAGTTATTTTTATTTTCATTTTATTAAAACTTTTTACTTGCATAATATGTATGGGTAATTCTTCAACATTGATCCTTACAAAGCTTTCTGTTACAAATTTCCCCCCCCCCCAGTCCCCTCCCCTCCCCTAGATGGCAGGAAATCCACTACATGTTAATTATGTTAAAATACTTGACAAATCAGATATGTGTATACATATTTTTACATTTATCTTGCTGTGCAAGAAAAATCGGATCATGGTAGTTATTTTTAGTGGTGGTAGTAGAGTTGAACCCAGAGTTTTCTGTAGTGGAAAGAGTCCTGGATTTGGGGGTCAGGGCTTCAAACCCTAACTTAGTTACTATGTTGGATGAGTCACTCCCTTCTCAGAGCCTCAGTTTCCCCATATGTAAAATCAGGGGTTTGGGTTGGATGCTTTCTTTGGTCTTCTCCAGTTTTTAATCCTGAGATGCTGTGATTCTTTGAAGAGGATGTATTGATAGAAATACTAGAAAAGGCACAAGATTGTCCCAGGAGACTGGTACTTTTTCCCTGGGGCAAGGTCTCTGAAACAAAAGGGATGTGACTGAGCAGACATTCCTTCCTATTTATAAGGAAGGGATTAGGATGAAAGTTCTGTGTTCTATAGTAAGGAATCTGGGTCCAAGAAAGGAAAAGTTGTTTTATCTTTGCTTCAGGTCCCACCATTTATTTAGAGCAGGGTGGATAGGGAACCCGGTGGCTGAGTGGATAGAACACTGAGCCTGGTATCAGGAAGAACTGAGTTCCAATTTGGCCTTGGACACTTACCCATTGTGTGACCCTAGCTGTGTGGGAAAGTCACTTAATATTTGCCTTAATCCACTGGAGAAAGAAGTGGAAAACCACTCCAATAGCTTCGGGGTCCTGAAGAATTGGCTATGACAACCACAGGATATAATATACTTTTCTGGATTCTGTTCCCAATTCTACCAATTATTATGTGGGTAAGCCAGGGCAGGTCATTTGTTTACTTGGCTTCAATTTCCTAATCTTTAGAATGAGAGGTTTGGGTTTTCCAGCCCAAATCTCTGAAGCCCTATTCTTATATTGTATCCCATGAGTCAGAATGAGAGTCATTGGTATGCAAATAGATAGATGGGACATCCCCACGAACTAAGGTGTTCAGGACCCTGGAGTCAATAATAATCAATGAGCTATTATTGTCTCTCCTGAAAGGCTCTGTGCCAAATTCTGGGGATACAAAGGAAGGCAAAAGGGAGTCCTTGATCTCAAGGAGCTCACAACTGAATGAGCACATAAAAAAGTGGCTGAGAGGAAGAAGGGTAAACCCAGTCTGGGACATAATGAAATCCAGACAAAGTCAGGACAAGAAATGGTGAGGTAGATTCCCCAGGAGCCCCCCTGAACGGGAGGATCTGTCCAATGAACCCTCTGCTTTTTGCTGAGGCTGAATTCCCAAGGGTAAGAGGAATTGACATGTGAGGGTCAGAGATGAATAGTTTCTGGAGTCCTTATCATAGTCAAGAAGTCAGTTGGGTGGGCAAGCCATGAGCCAGGGTTTGTAGCACAAGTGGAGATGCTATGGTGTCATGGCAACAACTCCCAACTTCGAGTTAGGAGGCTGGGGTTCTAATCCCAGTTCTGTTTCTCACTATGGTCAAGTCCCTTTCCTTTTCAGAACTTCATTTACTCCTCCCTAAGAGGATTTTTGGGGTGGTGGTGATGAAATGGACCTGATAACCCTTAAGATCCCTTCCAGGATTAATATTTTATATTGCTTACATAATTCTTCTAATTGACATTCTATAGTTTCTGTTCTAAGGCTCCTTCCAACTCTGATTTTCTGAATTCTATATTCTAAAGGCTCCTTCTATTTTTTAACATTTTCTATTGTGTTCTAGGTCCTTTTCAACTTAGATGTTTTATATTCTGAGGTCTCTCCTAGAGAAGAAAGTGTATCTCATGCAATCCAAACCCATCCAGGCAGATGGGCTAAACCAGGTGCAGGGTAACCAAGGGGCTTCACCTTTGGGGAGATAGGGGGATGTAAACCCCAAGCATGTGAAAACTTCTCCTGGTGAATGAGCAGATGAGAATGATTATTCCCACAGCCCCAAGGGCCCCTGAAGCAGGCTTGAGGGAGCTCTTGAAGACACCAAGGTCATCCTCTGCATCTGGGGCCATCACTGGTCATCTTGGGATTTTGATGACTCTGGAAGGGACAGCAAGGCTGATGATTTTGTGCAGTTCTGCCTCACTTAAATCCAATTCACTTCCAAGAAAGGACATCCCCTCATGAGATTATTGATTCTCCCTGAAAACTAAGGATGAACAACAAATGTGTGGAACATGAATTGGCTTTGGAGTCAAAGACTATGGTTTCAAATCCAACTCTTGTTGTTTACTCCTCGTGTGACTTTGGGTCTTTAGGTTCCTAATCTATTTGAACTAGCTAGTCTCTAAGGTTCCTTCCAGCCCTAAATTTTTGTCCTTGTGATTCTGTGATTCTGATTTAGGAGTACCATTTGATGAGGCAGAGAATCAAGAAGAATGAAAGGGTAGGTGAGGATTAAATGAATTAAAGGACCCTGAAGAATGGAATCTGATGTGTGTGTGTGTTGGAAAGCAGTCAGGGAGGAGACCCTTCTGGCTTGGATGGAGGGTCTACATAGGGAAACTATATAAAGACCAGGTTAGAGAGAAAAGCTGGGGAGTCATATTTCAGGGCACATTGAATGTTATGTTGAGGAGCCATTAGGGCCTTGATCCCACCCCCTGACTTTTTCTGTCCATTCCTCTGTCCCCTAACTCTAACTCATTCTCCTGGCATTTCTCAGCTGAGTCCTAGGACCAAAGTCTAGCAGCACTTAGACCGGTTTTGGTAAGTCCAGGTGAACTCCCAATTATTTTCACCATCCTCCTCCTACCTGGGCTTCCTTTCTTGGGAAAATCCCTGTGTGGGAGCTCAATACCCTGGGCTCTGCCAAAGAGACAGATGGAGGCATTTTCCAGGTAGCTGATGCAAAGATATGACCAGAACCTCTTCTGGAAGTACAAGCATTGGGCAAGGAGAAAGTGGGATTCTTCCTGCCCCTGACCATCAGGGCTTCAGGCCCAGGGGAAGAACAATACTCAGAAAAGAATCATAAATTGTCAGAAACATTACAGAGAATATAAAATGTTTTCTCTGGAAGAAATTTTAGGACATAGAATGTCAATGTTGAAAGAAAACTCAGCCATAAAATATGCCTGGAAAGAACTTTAGAGATCCTCCTACCCAATTCTCATTTTTTTTTTTTGCTTAATTTAAAAAATTTTTAAATTGAACTTAATTTTTCAATGAACAACGCTAAATTTTCTCTCCTTCCCAACTTTCTACTTTTCCATTGCAAAACAAAACCCTTGCAATCATTTTGCATAGTCAAATAAAACAAACCTCTGCATTGTGTTAATCAGATCTTAAAGCCCTTTGATGCTATTTGCCTTTACAACCCCTTCCTTTTAAAGATGAGGTGACTCAGGTCTAGAAAGAAGAATGGCCTTGTCCAAGGTGACACTGGGAATTAGTGCCTATTGAGGACTTGAACCCAGATCTCCTTCTGTCATACCACAGCTGAAGCTGGAACATGAAGGCAGGGGGTAAGGATGAGAAGTGGGGCAGGAACACAGTCTGGTCCTAGGTCCCAGCTAGGAAAAGGGTCTCCCCACAGAGTCCAGGCCCCCTCCCACCTCCCATCCAAATGGCTTCCTGCCCCTTTGGTTAGGAGGCTGTCCTGCCAGCCACTTGTGAACTCCCAAATGCCCTCATTGACACTTAGGTGGGGAGGCCAGCCTGGCTCCATGGGGGCCTCATTGACTGATAGTCCGGGCTCCAGTGGGCCTCCCCTGGCTCACCCCTCACTGCTCGGGGGCCCAGCTCAGGTGTGGAGGGGTAGGAAAGCAAGGACATGACAGAGATAGTGTGAAGTCATGAAATGTCCCCTGGAGAGGGCCCAGTGAGCCATGAGGACCAGTCCTAACCCTTCATCTTTGTCCTGGTGCCCTCAGAACCTAGCAGAAGTTCAGATGGCTAGAAAGCCAGCACTTAGTAGTAACTCAAGTTGTTGGTGTTTGGGCTTCGAAGGTATCAGGGAGGGTATGCTCTGACAGGTAAATGAAGTGGATTTAAGTGAGGGAGGCTGGGCAGGGTCCCCTGCCCCACTTTCCCTTCCAGAACCATCTGGGTCCAGTGGTCAGATCTAGATCAGGACGACCGGAGATGGTCCTGGATGCAATGGGAGACCTGGGCCCTTTTGAGCTAAGGCTAGGTGGCAATTAAAGCAAAGAATTTCCTCTTTCACCTTGTCCAAAAATCTAAATAAATAAATGAATGCATGAATCTGGGAGGGGAAGATGCTCAGGATTTCTGACCAAAGCAGAAACAATTGCTATTTATATTCTAACTGAGTCAGTCAGGATCCAAACAGATCAAGACAACTGGAGATGGCCCTAGATGGAAAGGGAAAAATTGGCCTTTTCTGAGCTAAAGTCTTCAACAGGATAAGTTGTTTTCACCACTTTTGGGAAGGAGTTTCCTCCCCAGGACCTGGATACAGGTGGGATGGACCAGAAGGAATCTGTTGGATTATAGAGTCAGATTTCAGCCCAGTTTAAAAAAAATAAAATAACAACCTATAAAACACCATTGTGAGGACAAGCAACTTTGAAAAAAACATGAGAACTCTGATCAATGTAATGACCAGTGATGATTCTTAAGAACTGATGATGAAATATTTTATCTACTTCTTGACAGAGAAGTAAATAGCCTTAAGACTCAAGATGAGACAAATATTTCCGGTCATAACCAATACAGAAATTTATTCTACTTGGGTATGCAAATGAGTTACAAAGGTTTTGTTTTTCTTTCTTTCTTTTTTTTTTTTTCCAGTGAGGCTAGAGGAAGAGAAAGAAAGAAAATAAATGCTTGTTAATTAAAAAAGAAGTTAGGTCTCCTCCAATCTACCTTTAATATCTGTCAAAGAACAGGTTTGACCATGGTACTCCTTTACTTAATAAACTCTAATAGTTTCCTTCAAATGAGATAGTATTTGTCCAAATGAGATAGTATTTGTAAAGCATTTAGCACAGTGTCTGGCACATAGTAGGTACTTATTCTTTGCCTCAAGAATCAAATCTAAGCTCCTGTATTTGGCTTTTAAAGTCCTTTACAAGCTGACCTCAGCCTACTTTCCTTTCTTTACCATACCTTACTCAACTTTCTGTGAGCTATGGTCTAACCAAATTGGCCTTCTTGCTACTCCTTATATATAATACCCCATTCCTTCATAGTCTATTTCCCATCCCCACACCTTCAAATGGACTTTCTTCTAGGTCTAGAAAGCACTTCCACTTCACTTCAGTGTCTTAGAATTTTTCTTTCAAAATTATGCTCTTGCCACTTTCTCCTGGAAAACTCTTTTTTTCCCTCAGAGGAGCTAGCTGTCTGCCCTACATAATTGAACTATTATTTATTTGGAATATATTTTATGCACATTTATGGATGTACACATTGTCTCTTCTGTTAGAATATAAGCTTCTGGAGGATAGGGACTGCTTGACTTTTGTCTTAGTATCTCTAGTATCCAGCAAAGGATCTGATACATTCTCCCTCTATCATTCTCACTCTTGGACTAATCTCCAGTCTGTCTCTATTCATTGTCTCCTCCCCTGCTGCTTACAAACATGTTCACCATCCTCAGACAAACAAAAAATTCACATTGCCCATTCATATTGGCTGTGATCCTATAACTCTCTTCCCTTTTATGGTTAAATTCCTTGAGAAAGACATCTACAATCAATATCTCCACTTCTTTTCTTGTCACTCTCTTAATTCTCTTGAGCCTGGCTTCCAGCTCCAACATTCAACTGAAAACGCTCTCTCCAAAATCTCTGGAACTCTAATTGCCTTTTCTCAGTTTTCATTCTTCTTAGCCTCTTTGCACCTTTGAAATCATCAATCATCCTATTCTTGATAATCTAAGTTTTTCTTGGTTCTCCCCTATCTGATTCCTCCTTTTTTCCTTTGTTGGATCTTCACCCAAGTCAAGCATGCTTAACTGAGGGTATGTCCCAAGGCCTATTCTTTTCTTCTTTTACACCATTTTGCTTCCATGGTTCCAATTATCTCTATGCAGATATTTTTAGATCTATTTGCCTAATTAGGGCTGATCTTGATCTGTCTATTGCACATCTTGAACTTGATACTCCATAAACATCTTATATCCAACAGGTCCAAAAACAAAACTCATAATCTTTCCCCCAAACCTCTTCTCCCTAATTTTCCCATCATTGTGGAGGGTACTACTATCTTTCCAGTTTAGCCTTAATCTGTCATTCTCGACTTCTTTCTCTCTCACTGCCTAATCAGTTGCCGAGTTGATCCTGACTTCAAACATCTCTTGTATAAAACCTACAGGTATTTAGGGAGGATTAGAACTTTTGGTGCAAGGGCTGCTGAGCCTTTTTCAGGCTCTTTCTTTCTCTCTGTCTCTGTCTCTCATTTGTCTCTCTATCTCTCTCTGTCTCTTTCTCTCTCTCTGTCTCTGTCTCTGTCTCCCTCTCTCCCTGTGTCTGTCTGTGTCTCTGTCTGTCTGTGTCTCTGTCTGTCTGTCTGTCTGTCTCTCCAATCCTAGCTTTCCTTAGTTTCTGCTCATCTCACCTTCTCACCTTCAGGGTGTCCATCTGCCATCCACAGGTTTTGTTACCTGTGGCTCCAAGAAGACTCCAACCACATCCTAGTAAACTGTTTTGTCAAATGGACTAGACCAGGTTGAAGGTAACCCACTGGTGAGTTAGAAAAGTATTTTCTCCAAACATATGAAAATATTTTGGGAAGAATAGGCAGGATTTGTTCCAACAGGCTCATTGAAGCAGGGGTTGTGGAGTCCAGAGAGCCGGTGACTCTCCCTTACTTCAATCCAACTGATGCATGAATCAAGAGACATCATCCATTCCCTGACACGGCACTTTGATTTCTCATTGAGCATGAAGAACAACTCCATTGCATACACCTCCTTGGCTGATACTGCCACCATCTTGGTGCAGGTACTCTTCCCCAATGCATTGCACCATTACAATAGTGGGCTGAATGGTCTGGCCATCACAAGTTTCTTCCCAATCCAATTCATTTTCCTCTCAGCTGCCAAATGAGCTTCCTAAAGCACTGGCCTGGCCATATCACCACTTTACTCAATGAACTCTAGAGGTACCTTCTTATATCCAGAATCAAATATAAAATCACCCATGGATTTTAGCCCTACACAATCTGGTCTCCTCCTACCTTTCCAGTCTTCTTATAGCTTGTTTTCCCATTACTCTTGCTATTTGGTGTCAGCAGCCATGTTGTCTTTCACATAAATACTAATTTCTGACTCTAACCTTTCCCCCTGACTATAATTGAAACTCTCTCTGTCTCTCCTCTCTCTCTTTCTCTCTCTCTTCTGTCTTTCTGTGTCTCTGTCTCTTTCTCTCTGTCTCCCTCTTTCTCTGTCTCTTTTTTTTCTGTCTCTGTCTCTTTCTTTCTCTCTGTTTCTCTCTGTCTCTGTTTTTCTCTGTCTCTCTCTCTATTCTCTCTGTCTCTGTCTCTTTCTCTCTCTGTGTCTCTCTATCTCTCTCTGTCTCTGTCTTTCTCCCTCTCTCTCTGTGTCTGTGTCTCTGCCTCTGTCTCTCTCTCTCCAATCATAGCTTTCCTCAGTTTCTGCTCATCTCACCTTCTGCAAAAAGTTCTCCTTGAACATCAGTGGTACAATCTCTCTTGATTATTCCCAATTTATCTTATATGTTTGTACCTAATTGCTTGCATATTGTCTTCCCCTTTTTATCTATTTGTCTTTTGAGGGTATCTCCAGAGATTAGTACAGTGCCTGATGCATAGTGTGCAAGGACCTTTGATTTCAAACCCAGTACTCTTTCTATCACAGGAGTTTCACAGGTTAGGAAAGTGTGGGTCTCTAATAAATTGAAGAGAATACCCACATTGATGAGATCGATGATCCATGATTGGAGTATTAATGAATAAAATCTCTTCCCTGACACTCTTGAAACCTTATTTGGAGAATCATGGAACCATAATGGAACCTAATAAATGCGTGCTGACTTGACTCTTTCTTACCTGTGGTTCCTTTAGAAGACTACAGGGAATTATCTCCATCTCCTCCCCAGGGTCCAGCACAGGCTCCCTTGCCACTGTGGTGTTGGGGGAATGGTGCTGACTTGAAGTCAGAGGATCTGGGTTCAGATCCCAGCTCTGCCACTTGCTGCTTGTGAGGCCTTGGGCAAAACCTCATCTGCATCTTGCCTGGGAGGAGCTGGACCAGATCCCTTCTGAGACATTCGGGTCTAACTTTATGATCTTCTGAAAGTTTGCTTTGCTTATCTCCACATCCCTAGATGGTGTCTAAGTGCTCTGGGCAGAAGAAATTCTCTGGCCTGTCGATGGTGGTTGGGGCAGCAGTGGGAGGAGGGGGAATGAAGCTTTAACTAGTACCGGGCCTGACATGGGTAGGAGCAGAGTGGGAGGCTAAGTGGAGGCCCAGGGCTGTGAGTCACTGTGAGGAGGTGGGCCCAGAGCCCAGTTCCCCTTTCAGGCTACCCTGGAGTGTTGGGAAGAGAGCCGAGGACTGGTCAGGGGAATATTGGCCTTTGGGGAAATCCAGGGCCAGAGGACCACTTGTGGACTGCCAGGAGAGTTGGTTAAAGGGGCCTGCCCCTTGCTGGGCCCTTCCCTCCAGCAGGATATAGGAGAGACCTGCTGATCTTGGCCACAGGGTGTGAGGTTCCAGACACAGGACTGGGAGTCATAGGAGCTAAGTCCACATCCTGGCTTTGGTCCCTCAGTTTACTCACCAGTAAAGTGATAGGATGGCACGAGGTGGTCTCTAAATTCTGATTCCGAGGAGAAGGAAAGTCCCATTGGGCCTGAAATGCTGCTGGCCTGGAGCCTCCCTACCATACACAGGTTGGGAGTTGCACAGCAAAACTCAGACAAGGTGAAATTTGTCTCACACTAATTCCTACCTCAGTCTTCCTAGTCTGTGCTTTGATTCCAACTGGGGGTACCTGGAGGTCATAAAGTTCTGAATTTAGAGTCAGGAAACAGGGGTTCTATTCCTAGCTGGGATACCAGCTGCATAGACAAGTCTTTCAGCCTCAGTTTCCTCCTCTGTAAAATGGGATAATAACATGGATTCTACTTACTTCACAGCATTATTGTGAAGAAAGCACTTTGTATATATACATTGGTGAACTATGGAAATGTGTGCTTATGGGATCATGTGATTTGGAGTTGAAAGGGCACGGAAAGATCATTTAATTTAGACATCATTTTACAGAAGAAAACTAAAAGTTGGGGTGGGGAGTGACTCGTCCCCAGGAAAGTAAGGAAACAAGAATTTATTAAATGTCTATTATTTGTAGGTGTTATATACTAAGGACTTGACAAGCAATATCTCATTTGATTCTTCCAACAATCCCGGGAGGTGGGCATGATTATTGTTCCCATTTTACAGATGAGGAAACTGAGAACAAGAGTGAAATAACTTGCTTAAGATCTCACAGATAGTCACTGAGGGAGGATTTGAACTCAGGACTTCCAGACTTCAGACTCAGCTGCTTCCACCACCTTGCTGCCTGCCCCATGGTAGCCTTACAGGTAAGTGGCAGAATCAGGACCTTTAATTTTAAACCCATTGCTCTTTCTCTCATGAGAGTTTAACAGGTTAGGAAAGTGTGGGTCTCTATCAAATTGAAGAGAATACCCACATTGATGAGATCGCTGATCCATGATTGGAGTATTAATGAATAAAATCTCTTCCCTGACACTCTTGAAATCTTATTTGGGGAATCATGGAACCATAATAGAAATATCAATTCGTAGACTTTCTTTTCTTTTTCCCACCCTATTTTTATCTTCCTCTTTGTAAAACATGTTGGCAATAAACAAGTCAACTTTATTCACATTTAAGTATAGTGGGTAGTTTAAAAAGCCTGTCCAAGGCCCTAGCATTTTATCAGCTGATAGTTTTAAGGTGAAGGAATGAAACTCTACCAGTGGATTTTGAGAGAATAAGGAGAAAGGAAGGTCTTGGGGCATCTGCAGGAGTCCCTCTTGAGTCCTTGAAATAGACGGCTTCTGGGTTAAGATGGGCTCCTTGCTCAGGCCTGCACCTTAGCCCAAGCCTCCCTGCCACATTGTGTGTGTCATTATGTCCCCTGAGGTCATCGGCTGGTTTCTGTTGCCTTGTCACACCAGCTTTGCTGCCCTATGGCCACAGCAGATAGGAGAGCGGGAGAAGAAGGAGGAGGGGGAAAGGGTCCCCTTCTCTCACCTGAGGTTTCCTGCCCTGACTCACTCCATATCCCCAGGCCTAGGAGGAAGACAAAGCCCCTTTTAGGGCTGCCTATCTCTACCATCCCCGGCTTTTAGTCCCTCCTGACCCTCGAGGATGTTAATAGCAGACCTGTCTTAGAAAATGGAAGTAGCAGGTTCGACAAGCATCCAGGCCTTGCTATTTCTGGGTGTAGCTGAACAACAGGGGGTCTGGATTTGGGCAAATTGTCCAGGAGACTGGTCAAGCCCTTGTGCTTCAGGATCCATCATCAGAGCACTCTGAGGACAGACAGATCCTCACCTTTAGGGGAGATCTGGGCTGTTTCTCACATCCATTCTATTTGTAGTCTCTCCACCTTTGTTCAGGCTGCTCCTACCTAGAATGCACTTCATTGAGGTCCCCCTCTTAGAATTCCTAGTTGTTTTTTTTTTTTTTTTTTCCAAAAATCAGCTCAAATGTCTCCTTTCCAGGAAGTACTTCCTGATCCCATCTTCTGCCTTTCTCCACTCCTTTCCCCAGTTCTTAGTGTCTTCTCCCTCACTAAAAAAAAAAGTCACCTTGTATTTATTTTATCTATTTACAGTCAGCCTTCATACCTATGTATATCCATTTACAACCATATCATTTATATTTATATGTGTATATCCATCCATATCCACCTTTTTTCTATCTCTATATTTCTCTATGTCATCTATCTCTATATCATGTTTATGTGTATGTGTGTTCGTGAGACAGAGACAGAGAGAGACAAAGACAGAGAGACAGAGACAGAGAGAGACAGAGAGGGAAGGAGAAAGATGCACATGGTTTCTCCTGATAGAATCCAAGTTCCTTGAGGAAGAGACTGCTTCATCTTTGCATCCCTAGTGCCTGGCCCTGAGCCTGGCTCACAGTAGGTATTCTGCCAGACATTGCTACCATGATGTCTCAGCTGCTCCATTCACCAGCCCCTTCTCCCCTTCTTTTTTCCTACTTCCTCTTCCCCTCCCCTCTTTCTCTTCCTCTTCCTCTTCCTGGCCATCTATATGCCATCCACAGAGCCCCAAATTAACAAATTCCTTTTTTTTTTTCAGTTGTGATCTGTTCATTTATTTATGTACTTATAATACACATTGCTTTATGAATCATGTTGGGAGAGAAAAATCAGAACAAAAGGGAAAAACCATGGGACAGAAAAAAAAAAAACAGAAAAAGGAAGTATGTGTTGATTTACATTCAATCTCCCTAGTTCTTTTTTGGGATATAGATGGCATTTTCTATCTGAAGTCTATTGGGATCGCCCTAGATCTAATTCCTGTCTTTTTATGGGTGGCAAAGTGATAATTACTCTGAACCAACCCCTCCCTGCCTGTTTAACTCTCTAGGGTACCTGGCCCTCCAGCTCAAGATCTTCCCTTTCCCCTTCCCCAGGGTTCCAGGAGGCCACTGTGGCCTTTAAACCTTAGCTTCCAAGTGTTTGAAATTAAGAGAAATTGGTTTTGACCCGGCATTATTAGCCTGGGGTCTGTGAAATTGTTGGTTTAAGAAAAAAATTTTTAAATTTGTTTTCTATTTTTTACATTAGCATAGTATTCCATGCATCCGCCCACCAAGTTCCCTTTCCCCCTCCCTGTCATTTCATGCGACAAATAGAATTTTTGGAGAGGAAACAAAAATCATCATAACCAATCAATCCATTTAAAAAGTTGGAAATCCTGAGCGCTGTATAACACCTGTGGGTCTCCCATCTATCTACACAAAGGGGAGGGTTGGATTGGGGGTTTCTTGTCATCTCTCTTCATTCCGGTCCTATTTAATCTTTATAACTGTTCCATTTACTTTTGATTTTTCTCGTATATCTTTTTTCCTATTACAAAATTACATTTTGATAACTTTATTTCAATATAATTGGGTCCTTTGTAATCCTGCACATTTTATTTTATCATTTAAGAATTGTCCGTTCTCCAAGAGACTCATGACATCCCGGAGGTGATGCATGCAAGTGAATTGGATTTAAGTGAGGGAAGGCTGGGCAAGGTCTCCTGCCCATTTCCCAGAGCCGTCTGGGTCCAGTGGCCAGATAGAGATCAAGACGACTGGAGATGGCCCTGGATGCAGCGGGAGACCTCGGCCTTTCTAAGGTAAGAATAGTATCTGAAGAAGTGTCCACAGCGCCCCAACCGAAGGTCCTTTTCAACCCCAAGCCCTTTGTCTTGCTCCAGAGTTCCTCACCACAAACTGTAGTGCTGTCCTTGCTCTAACCGAAGAGAAAAACCTAAGTTCGGAGTCTGAAAGCTGGCTGAACCCCAGCTCAGATTCTAAACTTCATGACCATTCCCTCCCACGGGGCTGCTCCGCCATTGTTCCTTCCCAGCTTCTCTACTTACTCCCTCACCGCAGGCAGACCTGTGGGAGTGAGTGGCGAAGGACGGGGACCATTCCCTGAGCTTCCCCTCCCTTGCCCAGGGGCTGTCCCGTACATCTCCGTGCTGACAACCGGCCTTAAAACCGGGAATTGACTGCCCTGGCTGCCGGGGGAAGGAGACTCATCTCATTACCCAACCGAAAGGAGAAAGGTCTTGGGGCTTTGTGGTGAGTCAGCATTGCGCTAAATCTGCCTGTGGTTCTCCTCCTCCTATCTCCGAGCTGGGGAGCTCCCCTGCCAGGTGGCTCCAAGCCCAGGGTGACTCAGCAGGATATGGCCTAGACGGGAACCGACAAAACAAGCCCCAACCCAGAGAAGCTGAAGGCCGGCCCGCGGAAGCAGGACCGGCCGGACCCGGGCCGCTTAACTA